>JAVCKT010014792.1:0-10349 GCA_032273925.1 Rhynchotus rufescens
GTCTTGGAGAAGAGTTCTCTGTTATCCCGGAGGGCCTTTCTGGGGGACTGGTACGAGCCCTGCCGCCAGCTGCTGCTGCTGCTTTCAGGCCCGAGCGGACAGCAGGAGGGCAGCACGCGCCGCGCACATGCGGACGCGGCGCAGGGACACGGCACGGCAGGGCAGTGCGACGCCGCCACCAACGGCCGCCCAACGGCCACCAACATCCACCCAACCGCCGCCCAACGGCCACCAACGGCCGCGGGCGGCGCAGGATGTGACCTCACGGCGCCGCCCCTTCCCCGCCCGCCTCGCGGTGCCGGTTCCGCCGCCGCGTCCCGCCCGCTCCATCCCGCGGCCGGTGGCGGGGGGCGGGCGCTGGCGCTGGCGCTGGCTCTGGCTCTGGCTCTGGCTCTGGCTCTGGCTCTGGCTCTGCCCGCGGCCGGTGAGCGCGGGGACGGGGCCGGGGCTGCGGGGCGGCCGCTCCCGGCGGTGCCTGCGGGGAGGGCGGGAGGAGATCCCGAGGCGTCCCGAGCCCACGGAGCGGCGGCTTCCGCGTGGGGGGGACACCTGAGGCCTCGGAAATCGCGCTCACGCGTTCCTTTCTGCAGGCGTGCGCAGGCGGCCGCCGCCATGGGGAACCAGCTGGCCGGCATCGCCCCGTCCCAGATCCTCTCGGTGGACAGCTACTTCAGCGACATCCACGACTTCGAGTACGACAAGAGCCTGGGCAGCACGCGCTTCTTCAAGGTGGCCCGAGCCAAGCACCGCGAGGGGCTCGTGGTGGTGAAGGTGTTCGCCATCCAGGACCCCACGCTGCCCCTGACCAGCTACAAGCAGGAGCTGGAGGAGCTCAAGATCCGGCTGCACTCGGCGCAGAACTGCCTGCCCTTCCAGAAGGCCACGCTGTCCGAGAAGGCCGCCATGCTCTTCAGGCAGTACGTGCGGGATAACCTCTACGACCGCATCAGCACCAGGCCCTTCCTGAATAACATTGAGAAAAGGTGGATAGCTTTCCAGATCCTTACCGCGGTGGACCAAGCACACAAATCTGGAGTCCGCCACGGGGACATTAAAACTGAAAATATTATGGTGACCAGCTGGAACTGGGTTCTCCTGACGGACTTTGCCAGTTTTAAGCCAACTTATCTCCCTGAAGACAATCCCGCTGACTTCAACTATTTCTTTGACACCTCGCGGAGGAGGACGTGCTACATCGCTCCCGAGCGCTTTGTTGACGGCAGCATGTTTGCCACGGAGCTGGAAAACATGCGGGATCCCTCAACGCCGCTCGTAGATTTGGCAAACAGCAACCAGCGAACAAGAGGGGAGCTCAGGCGTGCAATGGATATCTTTTCTGCAGGTACTTGAGAGCGCCACGAAGATCCCTGTGCGATTTGTGGTGGGATATCACACTGCAGGAAAGCTTTTCTTGTTCGCTTGTTCCATTCTAGTTTTATTTTGTTTTCCCCAGTGGGCTTAGAGAACAGCATGTGGCAGAACTTGCTCGTTTTAAGTATGGGTATGACAACCTTGATCTTTTTTCCACAGAAATAGCAGGGGCCCAGCAATAGGCTCCGTAACTCACGTGCATCACGGCGCAGGCTGAGCAGAGCACGGGCTGGCCCAGTTTGGCACAGCCCTGCTCTGGGGAAGCGGCGCTGCGAGCCGCTGCCCGCGCTGCTCCTGCAGTGCAGGTGCTGAGCACACGCAGGACGTTGCCTCGGGGGGCCCAGGAGGGCATCTGCTTCAGGAACCTGTTGCTGCCCTGCGTGAGGCCCAGCTCTCTGTGAATTAACTTGGCTTTCGGGACAGTTTGGTCGTATCAACTTGAGCAGCCCCTTCTCGTTTCATTTGTTTTACAGACAGGAAGCTGGATAACTCAGTAAGCCCCTGTCATTATAATCCCACTCACAAATATGTGATGCAGGCCTATTTTGGGAGCCTTTTTTGAAAGACCTTCTAGGTTTGAAAGTAATAAAGGTTCTCTTAGAAAAAAAAAAGGACGAAGTTGAATGTAAAGGCAAGCTGACTTTACTTTACCAGCTGGTGCACAGAGGCAGCCTTCACTGATGCAGCGAGATGTTGCCAGCTGGGAACAAACTTCCAGGCTGGGAGAGCAGCCCTCAAAGGGCCGGCGAGCCAGGCTCGGTGTGCAGCCCTGTCTGGCCCTCTCATGGGTTCTCACGGTGTTCCTGAGCCTCCCTGCATCCACGCGTGCCCTCTCGCAGCATCGCCACAGAGGCAGAGGTTGTTTCTTTACCCTCTGTAAAAGGGCTGCTAGTTTTGACCTCAGGCTGGTTTCCTGGCTCTCTTCTTCCATGTGACAATAAGCTGGGTTCCATTTCTGGTGGTTTGTTTTCCAGTTGGCAGGTGATTGAAGTCAGTGCCTCGTGTTTCCTAACTGCAAACTCCTCTGCTGTTGGCATGTTTAAAATAGAATACTTGGAAGATGTGCAGGCATTGAGTACAAAAGTCAGTTTTTGGAGACTGAGATGCTATCCTTTTTCCCTAGCTGGTTGGGCAACCCCTTTGCCTTGTTTTTAATTGAGCCAACAGTCATGTGAGCAATGTTCTTGTCTGCATATGGGCAGCAGAGGTGAAGTGGCTGCTTTATAACCCCCTGAAATCTTTGCCTTTCTCTTTTCCAGGCTGTGTAATAGCAGAGCTGTTCACTGAAGGTGTACCCTTGTTTGATTTATCTCAGCTTCTGGCCTACAGAAATGGCCTCTTTTCCCCTGATCAAGTCCTAAACAAAATCGAAGACCGCTGTATCAGAGAACTGGTAAGAATGGACAGCGGAGCTGTTTGTGTGGTTTGGTTGTAGTTTACTTCACCTGTGTGGTGATACATTGCTTGTTGATTTTGGTGGTTTTGTTTGTTTGTTTTCTTTTTGCATTACAAATATCTAAATCTTTAACCTTTCTCTCCTGCTCCCTCCTACCTCTGCCTTTCTCAAGGTGACTCAGATGGTCCATCGCGAGCCAGATAAACGTTTAGCAGCTGAAGATTATTTGAAACAGCAACGTAACAATGCATTTCCTGAAATATTTTACACTTTCCTCCAGCCTTACATGGCCCAGTTTGCCAAGGAAACGTTTGTGTCGGCAGATGAGCGTATATTGGTCATACGTAAAGATCTGGACAACATCATTCACAATCTGTGTGGGCATGACCGCACAGAGAAAGCCGAGGGAGAGACAAAAGAGAATGGGCTGGTTATTCTAGTGTCTGTGATAACTTCCTGTTTACAGACTCTCAAATATTGCGATTCCAAACTGGCTGCTTTGGAACTGATCCTTCACTTAGCGCCAAGATTAAGTGTAGAGATTCTGCTGGATCGTATTACTCCTTATCTGTTACATTTCAGCAACGACCCTGTGCCCAGGGTGAGGGCAGAATCCGTGAGGACACTAACTAAAGTTCTTGCTCTCGTCAAAGAGGTGCCACGCAACGATATTAATATTTACCCAGAGTACATCCTGCCAGGCATCGCACACTTGGCCCAGGATGAAGCCACTATCGTCCGACTTGCGTATGCCGGTAAGAGGAAACCTGAGCAAAACTCTCAGTCTTGTCTTCTTGCTGGGAGTTCCCCTTGTATTTTCCTACCTGTGCCCTCCACTGCCCAACATCATCATACTTGCTGTTTTCTTCACAGTAAATCTTCCCAGAAGCCTCACAAGTGGCTGCAGGTCAAGCTACCTGCGCTGCCTTAAGCTAATTGGCGTAGGTGGTGGCAGCAGCTTAGTACTTAATGCCAGTTGACTTACATTAAGAAATGAGTTTCCAATCTAGATCTGCACCCAGAGCAAATAAGACAATTGAGTATCAAGAAGTTGGCACTTACCTCTCTATTAGATGACTTTTAAATTACAATTTATTGCAATGAATTAATTACAAGTTCTACATGTGAAAACAGCTTGCAGAATGTACCTCTTTGTTCTGGCCTGGGACCTGGACGTAGCTCTCAGCAGATCTGCTCGCAGCTGAGATGAGGGCTCCGAGCGGGAGAGCCCCGTGCTCCCGGGAGCAAGGCCAGCTAAACAAGAGTGCCATAAATCACAGGGTGGGAACGGGGCTCTCTGGGCCTGCCTGCTATATGCAGCTTTTATTAATTTATCTACATTGGCATTTGATTAGCTCAGGTTGTTTATTTAGAGTGATGATTGCAGTGAATAAACATAAAATTAATTTGGCAAATCAGTTTGTTGATATACTTCACTTTTTTTTTTTCCCTTACAAAATGAAACCTGGTATTCAGTGCCAGGAATCATATTATTTGCTATGCGAGGCTGGCTTGTATCTTAGCAGATGCTTTTTTGTGCTTTTAAACTAAAGTGGAATGGAGGAAAAGAGCAAAAAAACCCCAGTGATTTTTCTGCGAGTACAGAAAGGCTACAGTTCTCAGCACCCAACAGAATTCAGGTGCACCTGCTTAAATGAAGACTCTTCTTCTGTTTAGTGGTTTGACCTTCTAATTTCAAACTGAGTACAGCTCGAATATTTGCAGTAATATGGAGTAATATGCAGTAATATGGACTATGAATTATAAATGGTTCCATCTGAACATGGGCTGCCTTCATTTCAAGGAGCTTTTCCTTTATATGTAGAAACCCTTTTTTTTTGGTATAATTTTATATGTATTTTAATCCTTGTTTGAACTCGAATGACTCCACACTTTCTGAAAGTGGCCAAATTGGTGACTTGCAAGATTTGACCTGCTCCTGGACCGCCCTGGTTGGCACCTGCTCTTGCCTTGGACGAGGTCCAGAGCGACTGCTTGGGTTGGACTGGTGCCTTGACAGGATTATTCCTGTGCCAGCAACGGCCTGGCCCATACAGTCTGTTGCTTCAGCAGCTTCCAAGCAGTGCAGCGCTGTGCCAGACTGTCTGGGAAGAGGTGGGGGAAGAGTCCTCTTAGAGCTGGAATCCAGCCCTCAGAAACAACGCTGTTGTTACCATCTAGGGTAATAAATATGTATCCTGGAGTGCCGTTTTGTGTTGTTTTTGTTGCAGTCTGCTGTGCTGACATCTTAGTCAATTTGGGTTAATTGTCCTTTAAGCTCCATGAAGTTATTTAATCATTTAGGCTGGCATTAGGGAACTTCTAGAGCTATTCTAGATGACTAAAACTAGTTGTCATTACATTTGATGTCTTTTTAATTTTTCTAGTCTTGTACATGACCAAAGCACTCTGTAATTTGATGTGTCTGGCAGTTTCATTTGAACCAGAAACATGCAGACGTTGAGCTGAAGTGGGCAGACAGAGTATGTGCTGTAATTTCAAAGCCATTTGCACACAGTTCCTAATATTACCAGTGGTAATGGTGTCAGTGGTAAAATAATTCCCCAGGGAGCACCAGGCTGATGTAAAAAGTAGAGCAATTCTTAACCAAAATGTTTTTCTTTGCAGAAAACATAGCATTGTTGGCAGAAACAGCTCTGAGATTTCTGGAATTAGTACAGCTGAAAAATCTGAACATGGAAAATGAGCCAAATGGTGAAGAAATGGATGAAACATCTCACCCTAGCGATAACTATGACACAGGTAATGTCCTTTCTGCTTCCTGTGGGCTGCTTCCTGGAGATTTCCTGACAGTGCCAGTCAGTTTCTGAGCTGAGAAGGACTGGCTGTTAAAAATGCCATTTTTGTCGTGGGCTGAGTGGGTCACTCTCTGATTAATTCTAGTTGTTAAAGAATCTGCGCATGCTCCCTCTGTGAGGAGAAGACATGTTTCAAATAATTTTAAATACCCTGTAACTGTTTAAAAAGGGAAATCCCTTCAAATTTCTTCACTTGAGGCGTGGGTTGTTTGCAATTGCTGAGCTGTGATAGAACGGAAGCTCCGTTGTACAGACTGCATTTCTAAGGGAAGTGCAGTTCTAAGGAAGTGCCGTCCTGCATCCCTCAGAATAGCCGGAAGATGAAAGAAATGATATAAAGAAAAGTTTGAATAGTTCTATTGTTTTTACCCTATTAAAACCGAGCATGAGAAACTGGAATGCAGAGGGAAATTTCTCATGTGACTAATGAGCAGACTTAGCCAATTAACTTGTCTTTTGATAGGCTCTGAGCAAATGTTCACCTCGCAGCAAGCTGGGATAGCAACATCTGAAAATTTAATTTGTGTGTTGAGAACCTCCCTTATGCTGCCTCTGAATTGGCTCCTCCATCGAGGAGCCAATTTGTAAACCAGTCCTCAGGGATCTTGTGATTCTGCTGTCATGTGTTTTGTGGAGTCAGGGTATTTTTGGGTGACATTTCAGTTTAACTCCTTTGGCAGCGGACAGCAGGTACATGCATGTATTGTTTCTCAAATATCCACTGCATTGTCTTGCAGAGCTGCAGGCCTTGCATGAAATGGTCCAGCAGAAAGTGGTCACTTTGCTAAGTGACCCAGAAAACATTGTGAAACAGACGCTAATGGAAAACGGGATAACCCGTCTCTGCGTCTTCTTTGGCCGCCAGAAGGCCAATGATGTTCTTCTGTCTCACATGATCACTTTCCTAAACGATAAGAATGACTGGCACCTTCGTGGAGCTTTCTTTGACAGCATAGTTGGTAAGTATTTGGGTTGGGCCACACAGCTAATTACTTAATTCCGTTTTTACAGATCCTTGAAACTGTTAAGAGTCATGGAGAAATCCTTTCCTATAAAGATTTCTATGATTTTAATAAAGGACACAGCTGAATTATTGGATGTCAGAGTTTCCTTTGGATGAAACAAGAAACACTGTAAATACAAATACCTAATTTTTACATAGGCCGTGTATTTAATGAGACTGAGGCATTTAAAGTTAGCTTAGGCTAACATCAGAAGTTTAAATGCTATTTCATTTTATAATTTGAGTTTTTGTGCTAAATTTTGACAAATCCTGACACTTCTGTAAGCCTGTTAGTAGATACACCACTTCATATGTGTGCACAGTCCTTTGAACTGTTTGTATGATGAAAACTATGCATCAGGATAGGCTCACATTACGAGTTGTCACGAGATGCACACATTCTGTTATAGGTGGAAGCTATTAAAAGTTGCACTGGCAAACCTGGCCAGGAGAAAATGCTCATAACTGCCAGAATTATTTTAGGAGGAGCGATGGGGTGGCCCAAACACAGGTCTCCCAAACACAGGTCTCGGAGCTTCCTGGTTTCTTGCAGAATGCACAGATAGAAATATAAGACAGTGTGTGATGAAGTCAAGAGAAACCAATTCTTTCTGAACTTTTGTGACAGTAAATAATGTGAGACTAGTTAACAGAAAACCTTGCAAGAACAGAAGGCAATTCTAGAAGTCAGTTTTTGACTTTTAGTGATGCTCTAGTGGATAAAGGCATAGCTGTTACAGGCTTTCCTTGTTGCTATTCAGATTGCCACTACTGGTAAAACAAAGACAAGTCCTGCCAGGGGAACCTCTCACCTCCCTCTGTTGCCCCTTTTCCTGGGGCAGTGCATCCCCACCTCTTGGCTGCTGTGCCTGCCTCTCTGCTTCAGATTCTCCTTGGCCGCAGTGGGTTTCATCCAGCCTGGCAGTCTGGGAGGGCCTCTGCAGGAGTCTGCTCTTGTCAGGCACGTTTCAGGCTATTGGCCAGGCTTTGTATGGAAAGCACTTTCCTCCTTTCTCAAAGACAGTTCAGTTTGTTTATGTTTTAATTTCAAGTGTTGAAGATTTAGGCATTGTAATGTTACATCATTTAGCTTTTCATGTTGTGCAGAGTATCAATTTTGAACTTTGGGGAAGGCCAGGAAGTGCTACTGTGGATTTTTATGAGTTCTCTTTTTGTTTCAGGTGTTGCTGCTTATGTTGGCTGGCAAAGCTCTTCAATTCTGAAGCCTCTGCTTCAGCAAGGTCTCAGTGATGCGGAGGAATTTGTCATTTATAAGGCCCTCAATGCTCTTACTTGTATGTGTCAGTTAGGACTCTTGCAAAAGCCCCATATTTATGAATTTGCTTGTGATATTGGTAAGTTGGCAAATTGGAGACTAGCTTGTTTTTCTAGCTAAGAAAAGAACTACTACATAAAGAACAAACCTATGGCACTGTTCTTGAATCTGTTGGGAATTGTGTTAATGAACTGTTTTGGCTGGACAGTGTTAGTGCCCAGGAGTCTAAAATAGTCATTTTCATGGAATCAATTGGAATTGTCTTCTCGGACCAACCTTCTCCCCTCCCCTTGAGTCCAAGAATCCTCAGGGTTTGGATCTTACTCCTCACATCAACCTACAGGCAAGAGAAATTCCTGGTTACTTTTGGAAGTGATTCACACACACAACCTGCAAACTTTCTCTTACCTGTCAGCCTTTGGAGGGGCACCGTAAAATCCCATTTAACTCATATACAGTTTGTAATAGAAGCTGGAATACAGAGTTGGTCTCCCCTGCTTCCCCATCAGGCTTATTAAAGTAATTTAGACATGCACGAGATCTACTACTTATTTATGAAAAAAACCCCTCATCTTTTGATACTTGATCTGTTTCTTCCTAATGTTATGGCTTTTAAAACGCCCTCAAAAATTTGGGCAAACTCACGACAATCCTTTCATTACAGCTATTTAAAAGTCACCTGATTTTGATGTATCTCTGATCCTGACAAGAACTCTTAAAGATATTCTTAGGATATGAATAGTGGCTGTTCAGGGAGGGTAAGAAAAAATAAAGAATTCCCTTAAAAATTGTAGATAATCCTAGGGAAGAAAAGGAAGATGCAGACAGCCAAATACAGGATGATTCTGTCTGTTCAGTTTGAATGACGTGTTTTAACAGCCTGATTTTCTTTCAGCCCCTTTCCTATGCCACCCTAACCTTTGGATACGTTACGGTGCGGTGGGATTCATCACTGTTGTGGCACAATATTTAAATATTGCTGATGTCTACTGCAAGCTAATGCCATACCTCCATCCCTTCATCACACAGCCAATAATACAGGTAACACTTAAATAGTGATGTAAATATGTTTTCACCAGTCATAACTTTTGTCTTGGCCATAGTTTTGAGTATAAGCATATTAGACTTTTCTTTTTATTAAGATTAGAGATAATATATTTTCTGGATTTCTGGTAGCAGAGCCTAACAGATGTGGCTTCTCTACCTTGTTTGCAGGCAATCTGTTGCAGTATCATGCTAGTTAATAGCAGTCTGAAAGACATGAAAAGTTTGCTGTGAAAAGTCCTGCAAATACAATCGATTTTTTTTTCTAGGAGATAAGGAATCTACATGCAAGAGCTTTGGGTTCTGTACATGTTAGGCAGCGACTGGCACACTGTGGTGTCAGCAGCGTTGTTCATGTTCGTGCTCAACCCTTTACCAAGAGCGCTGGCAGAGTGCTCGGCAGTAGGGCGCTAAGTCAGCGCATGACGGCCCGTGCTGAGTCATGGTCTGCGTAACATTGGCACGTGATCATATAGACATATTTGGGGTAGCTTTAGGATATGTGTAAGCATTTTGGGGCTGATTAGAGAGGAAACCAGACAAAACTGCAGCATTGAAAAGTAGTATGTCTTTAACTTTCATCAACCGTAGAGGTTTAACTGTGTTAGACTGTTTTTCCTTGTTTGCACCTTCCTAGATGGCTTTTGCTACATCTTAGATATTGGTTGTTCAATTACCACTCCATTAAAATGTTTTCATCACTGTAAAACCCAAAATATAGTAAAAAAGTAAAGGATAACATTGAGTAGGAGTATAATAAACTTCCAATTTGAACTCATTTTGAAGTTGTTTTTCATGTGGCCAGTCAGTTATGAGGAGCAAATTGTAGTAATCTTCCCTCACTGTTGTGAAGAAAGAAATACAGTCCCCTCCCTAAGACTCCTGTAATTATTTTGAGCCTTCAGACTTGTAAACAGATATTGTGGTCATAATTTGTGGCCAAATTAGGCGTAGCAGTTTAGCTCTGAGCCTGCAACTTGATGTGTGTCCCATGAATATGGATTTCCCCACCACTGCCACTATCTTAACACCTGCCCTCAAAACGCAGAAGATGAAACACTGAACATTGGAAGGAATGTTAGCGCTGCAAGGAATCTGGATTGTGTGCAAGACTTCACCTCCAGACATGTTTTCTGGACACAAGTAGACACTGCATCAAGATCGTTAGAATAGAAACCTGTTGTTTTGTGTGATGGTAACAAACAATATTTAATGACTCCCTCAGGTTTCATTGTTCTAAGTTAATGTCTTTGTTTACTAATCTGATATGCTCTGAGCATTGCTTAGTTGCATACTTGAGCATCCTTATGCCCTTGTGTATGTAGGAGGAAACCCAGTAAACGGACAGACATGGGGAAAGATCTCTTGCAATTAGTGTTTCTATAGGGTAAATGGAGGTCAAGTCATGACAGAGTTTGAAATTGCACCAGCAGTCTAATT
>JAVCKT010014794.1:0-12368 GCA_032273925.1 Rhynchotus rufescens
TTGCTGAAAGAGTATAAAAAGCTGTTAATTTCAAATGCTATTTCCATTTTGTTAAGATCTTTTCAATGTAATTTTTGAGTAATTAATAGAGGAGGAGGAAATAAAAAATGAAAATATGAACATGCATATAATAACAGAGTTGACAGAATGATTTTGTTATGAAATCACACCATTTTCCAGACCTAGGCTCACTTTGCTTAAAACTTTATTTCTTATTCTTGTGGTAGTGCACACTTTCTGCAGTATTGTGGAAAAAGCTTAGTTCTACTGAACAACAAACACTTTGGATCCCTCATATCTTAAAAAATGGTTGTATATATATGTTCAGTGGCAAACACCTTTGGGATATTTAAATCCCCTTTACTGGTTGATTTTAAATACATTCTAGTGATCTGAATGCTGACCTCAGAATGCTAGAGGTCATGAAAAATGACAGAAATATCTCTGTCTGAGCACATCTGATTCCTGACATTATGAAACAATCACTTAGCTGTTTCTTAAAATTTTGCTTTTGCCATGTTACTCTACTTTGATTTCCTCCTATTTTTCATCCTGACATATCCACACACAAATGATTGTTAATATCCTTTCTAGAAACTTGTGTCCTGATTGCCTTGCTTTTCAGGTAATAGCTAGGGATAGGCAGGCATGGGACCATAAAAATACAATCTTTAATCTTAAGGACTTCCTGTTCAGGAAGGAGTAAGTGCAGACCAAATGGCACCAAGTGAACAATGTGACCCGCACTGACTTTAACATGAATAAACAAGCCTGATTAAGAGTTATTCACTGTTAGGTAGTCTCAGTAATTCAGAAAGAAAAATAGTAGCTCTGCTGAAACTGAAATTTCAGTTGTTTCCACTGGAATCACATAAGCCCTGTTCACTGGAGAATCGAGGAGAGTATCGGATTTCCTCTCCTACATTAAAGAAAAGCAATAATACCATCCTACACCCGGACACTTGCATCCCAGGATCTTTCTCTCTCAGAATTATAGACCAACAATTAATAGCATGTTACTTTCTGACTCTTTAGCTTTTTAGATTTCCTTCCTCCGCTGGAGTACTTCAGTAAGTACCTTCTGGCTTGGTAGGGTTATGGTTATTTTTCAGAGGCTCCCTCCTCTTCCTCTCTAGGTAGCATTAGAACAATTGAATTAATAGACTTCAGACTAAATGTTTCTGAACTACTGAACTTTGCCATTCATAACACTAGTTGTTTTTTATTTTTCTTTTATTTTCTTTTTTTTATATTATGTTTTTTTTTTTCCTATGGGAACCTGTCTAGAGTCAATTCAGCTTGAGTTCCCAATGTTCTGTTAAGATGAGGATATGGGTTTTATGCCAAGGGAATGTTGGCACCTCAAGGTGCTCCAGAACAGTAGGGGAAATCATACTCCTGGGAGAAGTGGAAAAATTTCCACTTTCTTTCTGAATAATGTGCAAACCAAGTTAATTTTTGATCTAGGAAAAAGATGAATTTTATCTGTATGCTTATCCTATTTTGAAGATTTTTTCATGACTGGCATTACAAAAAGGGAAGTGAAAACTGGATAGCTCAAAGATCATGCCTTGCTGACTGTTAATAACAGATAGAATGCTTAAAGAATATTTTTGCCCTGTAATTTCATGTAGATAAGCTGTAATCTCAGAAAAGCTAATTTTTCTTCCAGACATGGCATTAATTTTCTCAGGTTTAATGTTAGGTGACGTTAATTTTCTAAATTATTCAGATTTTTTTTAATATATGTTAATACTATCTTTGTTTACCTTAAAATTTCACATTAACCTCGAAATAAACTTTTTATTCTCTTTTTGGTTATATCCTCTGCTGATAAGGTGATATCTTATAGGAAGATATAACTATACTTTTGATACAGATTATTCGGATAAGTCTTTTTTCACGCTATTTTTTATCTGTGATTTTTATTGTAAATTACAGGGTTCATCAATGTATCACATAATTTCTGATGTTCTTCCATGCAAAGGATATTCCAACATTATTCTTCAGGTTATCTTGCCAGAATTTTTTCCATATTATTTTATAATAACTAAGAAAGAGGTACTATTTTAGCATATCTTCCTGCCTACAATAATTTTTCTTCAAAAATAAAACCAACTAGTTTTCAACAGAAAAAAAAAAGAACAAGCAAATAGTAAAACCCCCGGAACTATATCTAGATAGAAGATGTATAGACTACTTCAGTACATAGCAATTTGAAGGTATGATTTTAGTCATTCAGGGCTATGCACACACTTTTGAAGGTATGAATGTGTTCATGACTGCTTTGGATTTTTCTGAGACTGAATTGAACTTAGGCCTCCATAAAAATATTTTCCCACATCCTACCATGCTCAACCACTCAACTGCACAAAATTGAGCTTTATATTATGCAAAATATTTTTTCTATTTTTAATGTCATTTTCAAGTCCTTCACCTGACTACTCTCAGCCCTGTTTTCCCAGATTTAATAGAAATAGTTGCTGTTTCATGAGATGAAGCAGAATCTGTGATTTTACTTTTTTCCAGGTTTTTAATATTCCCGAGATTAAAATGCTTATTAGATGCTTCAAAATCTGGATAAGATCTCTGTGAAGTACAAGGATGTTAGTGGATAAAAGGATAAGAAGTGCTTATCTTAGATTTTGGAAAAAAGGTTACTATAATTTAAGCTATTTTTTTCTGTGTCTAATCTTAGACAAAACCAACTCCATACTAAAATATATTGCCCTTGTTAAAGTGTCCCTTGATACACTGAGAGCAGCTTCCTCCCAGTTTGGGAAAGCCAAATCTGCACTTATCAGAAAAGACTAAGTTGGTGTGTTTTCCTGCTTTTTTTCTTCTTTATATAGAAATCTTTCTGTAAACAAGGTGACTGTAATGCCTCTGATTTGGGAGCAGGAATTTATATGGATGAAAAGGAAATTTGTCCAAACTTAACAAGCTGCACAGCTGTTTTAAGACTTTGAAATGTGCTTAGTGGAGGAGTTTTATTTCATGTAACTTGAGGAAAAATCTCCCATGCAAACTGCTGTTCTGATGCTTTAGAGAAACAGGAAGCAATTTTCACAGCTCATTCACATAACCAATGAAATGTGAAATGGGCTCCATGGTTAGGTGAGAATGCTGGATGTTCTCTGTATCGCTGGATAAAGCAATCCTCTTCCCAAGGTAAGGAGAGCAAAAACAGAGCATAAAAATATTTATTAAGACCAACGCCACTGTCTGAATAACAGAGAGAAAAGGAAGGACTGTCTGATGCTCTATATTTTCATCCAACAAGTTTTACTGAACAGCTGCATTAGGGAACAAAAGATATTTTGTTTTGTTCAGACTCAGAAGAAGCAATTGGATGCAAAATCACTGCATCTAGCATAGCAAGCCATAACAGGTGTCACTATGTGCACGGGAGTTGTTGTTTGTCTATGTGCAAAACCAGACATAGTTGCTTGTTACTGCAACATGTGAAAAAGGTACTAAGGTGGCAAGACACATTCCCCCTGATCATCAGAATTTCATTGACTTGAACAAAGTAAACTGAACCATGCAAATGCACAGAATGATCACAGGAATGGAGGCTAATTAAATTTTTAAAATAGCCTCTTTCCCGCCTCTCTCCATCTCTTCCCCTCCCCACTGTTAGAGTCACTTTGATTGACACTTAATAGTTCAGCCTGACCATTTGTTTCTCAGGAGCGAAGTTCCCACAGCAAAAAAAATACCACACAATGGTCTGCGCTGGATTCTTGTGGGCAAGTGCAGCGAGCATGGAGAAGCTCTGATGAGTCTATTGAAAAAGCAGCTGTTTCTGCCTTCACTTCTGACCTGGTAGTGCACTCCAGTATAGCTGTGTTCAAAACCCTTTCACTCTTTACTCAGTGCCGCTTGCCATTCAGCAGGAGAGAAGCAAAATCTTTGCATTGGTTTTAAACTACTTCAAGAAGCAGATGCTGCAATTACCTTTAAAAGCAATAGCTAGATGGACCCTGAATGGTGGCCTGTTTTTATTATTGCTGTCCATTCAGGGAGCACTTTTATTGCTAGCAATCAGGGTTAGATCTTCAATAGCAGTTGATCATTTCTGCTTCAGGCTTTTGTGGGTCCATATGGCTGTGTGTGTGGAATGCAAAGGAGGACAAATTTTATTATTGGATTAGCTATTCTAGTCCTGCATTTTTTTGTTGTTGCTGTTGTTGTTTGCTGTTTGTTTGTTTTGCTGTTGTTTTACTTTACATGATAGTCCACTGTATGCAAACCACAAAATGAGTGATATGATTAAACCATAAATGCTAGCTAGACTGAAGAAATGTCTCAATCAAATACTACATTTCTGAATTCAAAAATTATTAACAATTTTTTGACAATCAACAATTATAGAAGACCTAATGAACTGCTGTCACATATAACTTGGGAAATCATATTTGTTTACTAAAACATAAGCTGCTCCCACTATCTTCATTTGCTAAGCTTGAAACATACAATTAGTAGAGCTCAAAATGACATATTTAGACAAATATCATAGGTTTTAACACATGAACAACTTTAGCAATATAAACATTACAGACTTCTAGCCTATCAAATATTTTGAAGATGAGCAGTGCATTTATCTTGAATGGCAATTTATTTCATAGAATTCATGACCAAAAATTTTCATGCTTGTGTCCAATACTATCTCAGTCTCAAGCGTTTTGTTTGTTAATTTTACAAGTGACAGTGAACAGTTAAGGACTGAAAAATTCAGGAGTAGCTAATGTTAAATACAGACAAAATTCTGTGCTCATTGAGATCCATGCCATTTCTTTAATTTAAGTGATGTTTCTCTGGTTATACCAAAGACTGCATGTCAGGTAATAATTTAGCGAGGAGCAAGTTGGATTGCCACAGTTATCTGCTATAGTTCTATATATTTTACCTGAAACTCAGATAACTATATCCTTTCAGAAACTTTACTTCCTGAATTGAAATTTTTAGGTAAGTCTCTACACCCTGCCCAGGTGAAAAAACAAGAAGTTTACAATCTATGAAGATTCAAGCTTCGCAAGACAATTGGCAGAAAAGAGGAGTATATTTCTTCACTCATAGATATAATATTTACTTATAGGTGAATCAAGGTGCCTTTACAAATAGACCAGACTTTTCAGATATTATGATATGGTAGTTGATTTGGCAGCGTGTGGATAGATCAATATTATCCATTGTCCATATGTGACAGACATTTAAAGAGACTGAAGCAGAAACTCCACTCTGCTCTCACCTCGTATTCCTCAAACAACAAATGGGACTAAGTGTCTAGACCAATGACTTGCTCTCTCAGACAGCTTTGAATTATGTGCATCACAGATGTATGGGATCTGGGGGACTTGGCTAATCTGAAGCAAATCCTCTGAGAAGATGGAGGGGCTTCAGCATCGACTGCTTTTAACTATTGATCTGCTCTTATTGCATCAACTTCCGTGTAAACATAGACATAGCTTTAATCAGCATTAAATTAACACTAAATTTACAGCACTAATATTTGATATCATAGAACTACTGAAAGAATATGTAATTACTGAAAGAATATGTGAACAGCTTCCATAATCTGAGATTTTAAGAGCTTTGTGCTTGCCTCTAATTTTATGGGCAAGAGGGTGTAGATTTCCAAATATTTTTCACCTATAAATGCTAATCTCCAAGATTACATGTTTTTTTAAAAGCTGAGGTCAAAGTTTCATGTGATTTTTTTTTTTTTGTTCTTGTTCTTGTTCTAAAGTAAATCTGTGCTGAGAGAGACCAGACCTGGGCAATGAGAATAGGCAGCTGCTTCAATGGGAGAGGGTAGGAAGTATATGGAAACTTATCTTAAAACATACGCATAACAAAATGAAGAAGAGGAAATTATTGGCAAAACCATGATTTTCAGGATTTTGAAAACAAGGATGCTTAACTGGTAGAAATACTCAAGGACCCATTGTTTTTAGTGCAGCTCTGAAGAGTTAACCAGCCAAAGAGCTGCTGTTTTTTGTTTTGTATTGTTGTAATGTGTATTGGCTTAAGCAATTGTCAGCTGTGTGAGAACAGCCTCAAACAATCATTTATATAATGTCCTTGCCTTAAAAAGCTGTAAGTCTAGATAAGCAGAAAGAGATTTAAAAAACACTCAGGCACCTGGATTTTATACTGACTCAAATACAGGCTCTGGCTTTGTAATGAAAATGAAATTCCTATCATAAAAATGTAATTTTGGAATAATAATACAGTATATTATTATTTTTTTCTCTGAGGTTACTCTCAGTGGCATATTAATTTCTCTGTAACATGCACCTCCACCTCTTTCCTCTCAGAACTCGCACTGTCAAGACAACCCTTTCCCCTCCTGAGAGGTTTGATTGACAGGGCCCTGCCAAGAAGAGAAAATGTTTTTCGAAGTCTGACCTAAGAAAAACTGTTCCGCATGCTCTCACCGGGCTTATGTTGCTTCAGGTGTCACAGGAAAAACAAATCTCTCAACTGCTCTGGTTCTTAATAAGAGTATTATTAAGATCCCTAAACATAGCTGATAGTGCCCTTCCAAACCGAGCAAGCAACTCCATTCATTTATTGATGCACTCTCCATGAAGGGATTGTATTTCACTTTGTTTGAAGGACCTGAGAGCCCTTATTATTTTTGTTTGCAGAAACACTGAGGTGCACATGAAAGAGATATAGAAAAAAATGTTCTTTTTCTTTTTTTCCCTCCTCCCTCATGGAGGGAGAAAGATGGCTGGCAGCTGATTGCTTTTTTTTTCTTTTTCATTTGAAAAAGCTTCTTGGATGATTGATTTTTGATTTAGATTACCACATCCTGTTGTTACCTGTTTACTGAAATTTTGTAGCTGCCTTGTTCAGCTGACATTCAGGATATTGATAAGGTTAAAGATAATGACTGGATTGCTGTTGAGGCTGTGTAGACTTCAGAGGCTAGCTTATTTTTATAAAGACTTTCCTCTCTGCTCTGTGATAAAGAAAAAAATCTCCTAGCATTAAAATCAAATGAAACCAAAACAAAGAAGAAAGAGAGGAAGAATGCTCCTTATAGATTGCTTTTCCCTGCATCTTATAAAAGTCTTTTATAACAATAGCTCACAGGCAATGTAAATTTACCACTTGGTAAAAAGCCCATGAGTTTTTATGATGTATCCTGCACATGGAGTAAATCACCTACAAGCCAGTCCTCATATTTCACTCTGCAAACTCATGCAGTGTAAGAAACATTGACAGCAATATGCTACCTATGTCTATATGGCACAGGAACGCAGTGCATCTCTGTGCTTATATGGCACCGGAAATGGTATGTCGTGCACCTCTGTAGAGTATGCTCAGGAACACGAGTTTCTAGGCATGCAAATCCTGTACAAAATCCATGGTAAAAAATGAGGGAAAGCCTCTCATGAGCTTAATGGGGGTTGTGAGACTACAGTAACAGTCTGGTCTGGGCCCCATTGCATAGCATATTTAGCAAGTTTGACTGAGTTATGAAGCTAGACAAATATTCTTTTTCCATAACTCCCTATAAAGTAACCATTCTCTACCATTTTTTGAAAGTAACTAAATGGAGCATTTATGGCCCAGTCCTTTATTTTGTGTTTGGGGCTAGATAATTTCAATTAGGGGCTCCACTCAACTGAGTTTGTCAGAAAACCTTCAAAATAAGGAGGATTTTTTTCTTCATACAAGCACTGATGAAGTACAGTGGTCTGATTCTTATTTCATATACCTAATTTAAATCATAATTGCTCTTCTGCTTCCACTTATCCTGCCGCCTTTCTCAGTGTGAGTCATGCCTGGACAGATAGTCAATGACAGCTGAACAGGATTTTATGTCACTGGATAAAGGCATTGTATTACAAGAAATCATGACCTTTACACTGTTCTGTTTCTGCATATGTGGCATAAAGGTGGCTCTACATTTTTGCTGAGTGTCAGCAAACATTGCAAGCTCCCAATGGCAGGCAAAAGCCAGGATGTTCCCGCAAGTCCATTATACTTCTTTGATGAGCAGCTAGGATATCCTAATTGGGGATAACTGCATACTCGTCCAGTTCTCCATACTTATCTTACACATCATTAGTGCATAATAGAATTTACCTTTTTACCTACAATTATGGATAAATGGGAGATACATATTTGTACAGTAAAGCAGTTTACTTCTGTCTTGATAAGTAATAGAATGTTATCAGTTATACTACAAGGGACTGAATTAGATGTTCTCTAAAGGTCCCTTACAACCTCGACTATTCTGTGATACTGGATCCCTACCTGAAACAGTGAGGTATTGTGTAAAATTTACATTTTCTATCAAATACTAGGAGTGACAAATAGAAAGTAATGTATTATTCCTTTTCCAAGAAGATTACAATAATTTGACACAATTTCTAAGTCTTTCTCTCTTCTGAATCTTCTGACAAATGTTCTAAATCTAAATCTTCAATGAAGATAAATAATTAACTATTACTCAGCTTACTAATGTACTTATTAACTATAGCTTTTTTACAGGGATAGTTTCACCATTTTTGATAGATTTGTTCTGAATTTACAGAATAAAATAAAGTGTAGGGTCATGCCTTTTACTGTAAAGAGTATATTTACATTTAAAGGAAGACTTTACAGACAGCTATTAAGATAAAGGTTATGGAGAAAAAAATACAGTGACTGCTGCTTAGGATATAACAGAACCACAGGGAAGTGGAAGAGGAAAGATATTTTTAGCCTTTACACTGTTGACTTTCTTCCTGTGCTATGATTCCTGCTCCTGAGTAGTTATCTTTAAGACTGACAAAGAGTTTTGAGTTTTTTATTCCCATCTTTTAAAATTTCTGCAATGTAGACCAACTTACTTCTCCTGCAGTGATCTGTCCCTGAATAAATGAATAAGATAGAGGCAAAGTTTCTGCAGCTCAGTTCAGATTTTGCAGTGTGCTGAGTTTCCCTAGTAAGACATTTGAAGTTTCCATTTCTTATTGATTTCAGAATTTAAGATGTTTGGGAAAGCTCTGTCCTGTTTAAAGACTGCTGAAGAATGATTTGAAATAATGATTTGAGAGTGAGAACAATCTACTCAAGATTTGTTATTCTTGATGTTAGTAGAAGTGCCAAGGAGATCTGTGGAAAATTATAGGAAAAAAAACAGATTTAAAAATATCATATAAAACAGGGCATAGTTCTTATGTGAATATTTTTATTAATTGTTCTTTCAGGTTCTTTTCCTCTTCAAAGCCGTGAAAATCACGTTAGACTCTTTAAGATCAACAGCATAATACTGATATACACCAGCTGAGAATCTCTCCTGCGCTATGAAAAAAAATGAAAGATTATTTCCCACAGAACAATTTTTAATAACCTATTGTTGAAAGACAATTGTGTGACTTGTGTTCTGACATTTGATGAGTAATATACTATGCAAATTAACTTCCATATTGATGAGCACTTAAAAGAAGATTCCCATTATTTTAACATGAATGTTTTATGTTTTCTTTTTCCGTTATTTTTTTTTTAGGAAATAGTTTTCTGTGCTCATCCTTACTTTTTGGGATATACCTTATTTCATTGGCATATCATGTAGCAGAATTTAATATAATTATAATTTCAAAAGTACAGCTTAATTTTAGACTCTTTCAATGAGGTCATTTTACTATCTAAATATTTCAACCAATGTAGTTATCCATGAGTTTATATTCACCCAGTATTGGTCATTCTTTGCATTGAGTTTAACTCCTATAGCCTTAATTTTCATTTTTTTCTTTCATTTTGCCCTAATAGAAGGAAAGCATTTGCTATGAACTCAGCAAATAAAATGTAAATAAAGAGGGAAAAGCTTTAGAAATTATATCCATGTTAATGAATACAATATGCCATAATTTCTCATAGAGTTAGAGAGGACATTTAGAATAAACAAATATTTTATAGTTGGATTGGATAGAACTTCTGAGATGGCACTGTAGGGAATTATCTTGCCTTAGCAGTGAATGGATTTAGATCTTAAATGTTCTTGTACATATTTGAAAGGATATAAGGCACATGGCTTTAACATTTGCAGACTGCTTCTGTTGGTCTCATACGTTTTCTTTCAAAAGAACATTAAATCTGTTGTTTAAAGTCCTGGTGAAATTGTGTCTGCTTATAGAGAAATCTATTTTTTAGAAAGATTTTGCATGCTAAATATATAATGAAGTTTATGTGACTAGGTTCAGATCCACTTAAATTTTTAGATGCACTGTGCCCACAAACTTTAAGAGGCACCAAATACACTAGAAAAGCGAGTTGTCCAAAGGAAAACTTTCATAGCGAGAACAATGAAATTATTATTATTGACAACAATTCTATTACTATTAATTATCTCTTTCTGTATAAGACCTGTGATGAGGCAGGGTTTGTGATAAAAATATTTTTCTTAAATGGTTACACATAATGTTTGAATCCTTCATAGAGTGTTAACCCTCTTGAGAAGAAAGTCTGATGGCTTTCCCATAAAAAATAAATAAGAATAAGATAAAATAATAGAATAAATCTACTTTTACCTCTTAGGTAGAGCCAGTATCTTAACAACAAGCCAGTATTGTTGTTTTGGTAGAGTAGATAGAAGGGAACGTAGTCAGAGGAGGTTCCCCTCTCTATATGTCATAAGAAAAATCTTCTTCCATTTATGTAGCAAGTGTAGTTTATAAATCAGTAAAGGGGGGTAGTGACCATTATCTTTTCACTCTTTGCTGTAATGCTTGTTATTAGCTACATATAAGGAAAATATTCTTATTTCTGAAATTAGATCAAAGAAAGTAGTCTGACCCTGTGCACAGAGGTTGTGATAGCACAAACCAAAAGTAAAGTAGTGGATGAGATATAGAAAAAGATCTTTCCTTATAGAGAGATCTTTCAATAAATGCCTAATGCAAAGTTTGCTACATTTTGCATTTATAGACAGTAAAATGCTCTGTAGAGTCAAAGAGGTGAACTAGATGGAACACTGATTTGATCTGGAGTGTTCCAAATAACTTGTAGTCTGACTCCAAAATAGGAACTTTGTAACATATGCTCTGATAAATGACTTATTTACTCGCATAAAAATTGCAGGTACTTGTAAATTATTTCATTTGTTAAGATTCATAAATAATAAATAATGTAAGTCAGAGTAAAGTAATATATGGTGTAGCTAGAAAATATTTTCCAAATCTGCATACTATGCCAAATATCAAATAGAGATCTGATTAGTATTTCTGGAGAGACCAGAGAACCTGTAAACACAGGGAAAAAAAAAACCTAGGAGACATAACTGGGAAGAATTTGGTAGGAACTGGGCAGAACCAGGTCACCTAGGACCTACTGCTGAGTGCATTTTACTGCTACAGATTAAAAGAATTGAACTAAAATATGTGTGAGGCAATGGCAAGGCAGGAAAATTCAGTATACATAAAAATACATGTAAATACAATATATATATAAATACAAAGTTTGGGGAATTCCCTTTAAAACTGTTAGAAAATTCTAACTTCATAAATGTTTTTCTGTCCCTGTTTACCTGTTTTCTCCTCTCCAGCCTTTCTGGGAAGAGTTAGGAGAAGAGTTAGAGGAAGATAAGGATGAAGATGAAAATTCACACACCCTATATTTAAGAAATGTTTTTGACTGACAGTACTTATTTTTATTTTTTTTTCCAGTATGTCTACTCATAGGGCAAGTAGTAATCTGCTTTGTGACAACTGCACTTCAGTCATTACAAAGGACCAGTTGATTACCAATTGTGTGCACATGGAAAGAAGAGTTCTTATGTGATGGATCAGAATGAACTGCCTATCCATCCCCAGGTATATCGTTGATCTGAGGTGGAAGAGCAGCAGTGTGTGCCTTTGCTGGCCAACATGGGCACAAATAACACTAGCAGCGCCTTAGCCACCCACCCAGCCAACTTAAATGTCCTTTGGTGGAAACTATATGATTAAAGAATTGCTGTAGGAGGAAAAAAGAAAGAAAGAAAAAAGAAAGAAAAAGAAACCTGTCAATAGAATGAGTCACAATTCAATTCCCTTCAAAGACATACATAAAGGAAATCAACCCTTGGAAAGATGGAAGAAAAAATTGACTTCTCTTTTCGAGAGTTTATCTATTCATTTGATTGTCTCTTCTAAGTGAGCTGTAATTAGAGCTAGTCCTCTCCTAACCCTTGTGCTAATGAGGCTTTGCTCACTTCTATTAGTGACAGGACATTGTATTTTAATAAGGATCCCCTGGCTTGGCACCACAGGACCTGCAGATAAGGGGAAGGAGAGCAAAAAGAAATGTAAAGAAGTGGGATCAGCAGGAGGTCCCTTCTTGGGACTAGGCTCTACAGGAAGGCACTGACTAACTTTGTCTTAGAA
>JAVCKT010014800.1:0-17107 GCA_032273925.1 Rhynchotus rufescens
CCAATGGAAACGGTGATAACCCGAGAAGCTGATGCCTTCTTTGTGGCGGGGCTTGGCCAGGCCAGGCAGGGAACCTCCAACCTTTATTCTCCGTTCTGAAAGAGGCTGACAGACGGTGACTGCAGCCAACTCCTCCAGTAGGACTGAGGAATGACCCGAGTGCTGCTCCCACATTGCAGCTGCTGTGGCTAGGTAGGAAAAACATGGGTGCTGAGGAGCCTGCTTTTGCAGTTTGCTCTTGAAAGACACTCACTGAGGGTTAGTGCTCGCTTCTAGTGAAAAAGAATAAAAATCTTAAGTCCCACTGTCCTAAATGCAAAGTAAGAGAGAAGAAAATACGACTGATGATCTGAGCAGAGTGATACAGTTATAGTGAGGTGGCTGTGGGTGCTGTAAGAGGTAGAGATGGTGCAAACAGTTGTTTATCACTTTTTGTGGGTGAAGGGGGCAAAAAACAACCGAACAACAGCTACTGAACACATCAGAGACCACTGGGATGATCAAAGGATCCCAGCAGCTCTGTTGACCCTTTTCCTGCCGCTGTTTCAGCGGTGAGATCCATCCTAGACAGACAAGGTCTCGATTCGGTGAGCTCGGTGACGTTGTGCTGCGTGGCAGCGTGCCAGCTCTGGGCACACAACCCTTCGTGGCGAGGGATGGACCTTGAATCCAGCACCTGGGTACCTGAACAGGAGGAGTCCCAAGCCACTGGGATGTGCTGTGTAGTGTGGCTGTGCCAAGACAGATGGGATTTTCCAGAATACACAGCTTGGTCTTTAGATCTTAGCTAATAATGGCTTGACCCCAGGGAGAATTTTTAGCAAAATGTTAAGCTGTCATGCTAGGAAGTTCCCTACCAGGGAATATTGCATTTGTTAAGTACCTAAGAAGACAGTTATAAATGTGGAGAGCAGCTTGTTTTCACAACTGCGTGTCTAATACAGGAAGCTGTTCCATGGGAACCGGCTGCAGCTCTGAGCATCTCAAGGTGCTCTTCTGGAACTTCATTTTCTCTCCTTTTCTTATTCCTTGCAAACAAAATAACATCAACTTGGGGCACTTTAGGCTGTTTAAAATTTGGACCCCTTACACACTCACTCACTCGCACCATCACTCACTCCCAAGACTACTGTCATCTCGGGGAATGTGGGTTTCAAGGCTCGGATCCAGTTGGACTAACTAATTACTTGTGTTGTAATGATCAACCTGCCTAATTTATCACTTCTTTGAACATTTAATTAGCCAACAGTGCAAGGCAGTTAGGTTCTGAATTAGGATAAATTAAAATGCTGGCTTTGCAGCTGTAAGGGTATGCAGGGCCCTGCCAACTGCTGCTGTGAAAATATTCAACAAAGCAGATAAGGATCCAAAGAACTCAGCCAGGTTAATGATTCTGATGAAGTAACTCAGCCTTTGAAAAACTCGCTGTGAAGTGTGGATGTTTCATCACATGTCAATCTGACTGTGCTGGAAGGTAAAAACTTGAAGCTGAAAATGGCAATTTGCTCCTCTGTGTTCAGCTCCAGCTCCTTCTGGTGCGTGAGGTTTGTCTGGCCACGTACAAGTCTCTTCCTGCCCCAGGTAATGGAGGTGCCAGTTCCGTCCTGGTGGACATCCTTTCAGGGACATGCCTGTGTTTTATTTTCCTATAAACAAAGTACAAATTTGTATTTCTGTCTATTCTAACTTTGCTTTGGAAGAGCAAAAAGGGTTATGGAAGAGCCCTAGTATTGGGCAGTCAGAGGTTCTTGAACAGATGCAAAATAATAAACCTGGCTATGAACTTCCAACTGAGGGTGGGGGGAAAGAGCAATGGAGGTGGTTTAAGATGAGTAGTCAATGATGAGATTTTAATACAAGTAGCAGTTGAAGAACTTTCATTGCTATGTTCTGTCTTTTGGTTTCCATGACTAAGCCATTGTGCTGAACTAAAAAGGACCTGGATAATGCTCTCAAAAGTACTGAAGAATCACAGGCCTGGATCTTACTGGCCTGTGGAATTACTGGGATTACTGTGGAAGGGATGAGGCTCCCGCTATATTTGCATGGCTGGTTCAAAGCCATGGTGCAAAACCCCCCTAAAATATGAGTGCCTGAATCCTTAATCTGTGTTCTACTCTCAAAGTTCCTGTTCTTCAGGCATTTATTCAAATAGTGACCATGTTGGAGGCATGGCCTTGTTGTATAGGAAAGAGGACCAGGAGATGCATTTCTGTAGCGTGTGCATCTATACATGTGCAGTTTCCTAGGAGGTGTGAAACCACTGAGCATCTCCAGAGGAGCCGTGAGGTGTGCCCACGCATACGTGGAGTCTGGCATCTACTAATATAAAAATCAGGAGTCACAAGCAGCAATGCTGGTTTGCTTCCAAATAATTTGAGCTACACTTTTCAGTGGTATATTTAGTGCTAATTAGTGCATTTTGAATTGTTTGCCTAAACTACACAATAATATCACTTCATTAAAAAGGCTTCAATTAAAGAAGAGAGAAGTTCCCCGTCAGAAAGCTATCTGCACACATTACAGCAGCGTTCTCAAATTAGTGACAAAATTACAGCTTTCCTGTTACCATGAGAACAGCAACATTTCTCACAGACTGTTGAAATTATTAACTCAAGGAGCATTTATTTCTTTAAACTTCACTATTATTTATGTGGGGTTGGACAAGCTTTGGCTGTGCCTGCAGTAACACCATTAATCACTTGTCTGGTGAACTACTGCCAGCATGGAGAGAGTCTCCATCAGTGGTGGTGGTGGTTTTTTTATTTATTTTTTTTCTCCAAAAGCGATAATTATCTGCTGCCCTTGTTAATGCTGGCAATGTGTGGACATGATGACAGAGACTGTCAGCTCGTGTCCCCAGCAACCTTGCAGTCTGCACCCCGCTGCAGCTCGTGAGTTCGGTAGTAGTCTGGATTCGGTGGTGTGGGCACATGGAATAGCACGGAGTGCTTTGGACTGCTTTGTGCCAGTCCCTGCTAACTGATGGCTCAAGTCACCCAAGAGTTTGAGGCTGTCACAGCAGTGCACTGCAGACTCCTGCTCCAGCAGGACAAGGGCTGCGTGTCCTCCTTGCTGAGAGCACCTTGATGCTCTGCACGCAGGTCCCTCCTCCCCTGCCCTGTGCCATCCTCATGCCTTAGCAGCCCTTTGACATTGAGCGGGTGAAGCAAGGCTACGGTGGGCACCTGGCTCAGTGTGAGACCTTAACAGCTGGTGTGGGGCTGCAGGCACTTGGTGTGTGCCCTCGGCAGGGCTGCCCGGTGCCTGCTGCACTCGCTGCTCTGCCCAGTGTTGGGTGCTTTTGTCCTCAGGGCTTGGTGGGTATGCAGGTGATGTCTTGGAGGTGAAGGATCCCGGCTGCCTGGTCCCCTGCCCCTGGAGCTGCCTTCAGCTGCTGTGGGCGGGCAAGTCCCACCTTGACCGCACTGCTTTTTGTTGCCGGTTGCATCTCTCGGGCCAGTTCACTTCCAGCCCATGGCAGAGCCCTCTGAATGGAAGAGTGAGTGGTGGCACCAGGTGTCACCTGGTGACAATGTCAACCGCTTCTGTGAATACTTGGTGTCTCCAGGTGGTTGGTAGGACATGAGCGGTGTTGTCTGCTGTGTTTCCCTGTGCCTTTGCAGAGGGGATCTTTGTCTGGCCTGTGTGAGTGCAACACGAGGTAAAAATCATTCTGAATTCCTTCTCTCCCCCCATTTGTTTTCTGGGTATGAAAATAATCATTTTTAAAAGGTTCTTCTCTCCCACTTGGATCTGCTAGATCGTCAGAAGCTTTGTGCCATGTTTCTGTGCTGAAATGCCCTTTTTTGGGAAGTGAGCTGTAGTTCAGCTCATGTTTTCTTATACTCAGAGCACTTCTCATGCTTGTAATCCACAGACATCAGTGGGAAACAGATAGTACAAAGCACCTGTACAAAGGGGTTTTCCCAACAAGTAATTTGCAACCACATTATTTTAGTTTTGCTTTTGTCCATATCAAATTCAAATTACTTTCAGAAAGAAAAGCAGCTTATGAATGGAGGGCATTCTTTAACCCTCAGTGAACCCCACTTTCAAACAGGCTCAGGCATGGGACAGCTTAGAGCCAGACCAATACCAGCATAGGCAGATTACATGTCACCTGTCCCCAGTCATGCAACTGGTGAAGCAAACACCTGATGAGCTAAGCCAAGGCCCTGTCCATGCTGGTAAAACGCAGCTCATCTGCAGCATGTAGAATGCCAATACTTCTGGAAATGCCCTTTTATAAAATGCTTTGCATTGATTTATCCAGCGTATTTTAGGTTACTTGCAGTCATAGAGTTTCTCTTTTGGACTCATGCCATGTGCTTTCATAGTCTTGCTGCCTTATTTTCTCAAGGATCCTGAAGCCTTTGCGATTAATAGCTGCTTGCTGTTTATAAAAAGAAGTAGGATAATAAAGATACATCACTAGTAACCATGATGGACCTAAGAGAAATAAGGGTTATCTCTATAAATGAAAATAGAAGACAAGGAATGCCCATGCTTTCTGGGGAAAATAATAAGATTCCAGAGATAAAGTAAACCATAACCGTCTTTATGATAATGGGAGAGGAGCACATTAAGAATTTTATTAGCAAGAACTACAAAAATTAGCTTTCTTTGTTTTCATTTTAGAATCGGCGAACATTCTGTTTCCATAATAAAAACAGCAATGAAAAGAAAATTGGACACAGGGCATTACCCTTATTCCTTTGCAGGCAAAGATGATGTCTTGGCTTTTAGCGGACTAATATGGGGAACTAAGACTTTCCCTCTGGAGGGCATGGTATGTGCCACCAATGTGCCAATGCACCAGTGCCACCAATGTGCCAATGCACTGGTGTCACCCTCTGTGCCCTCTGCTTCCGAACTGAGCCTGTGCTTCACGAATACCGCGTTAGGAAAGAGCCTGGCCTCCGCTAGTAACACCAGCTGAAGAACCAAAATAGGGATTATCAATATGAAGATGAATAGAGGGAGGAAGTTTCCCCTTTCTGCATTTTGGCTACAAATGAACACAGAGCCGGAGCCTGTATCCATGTGATGCTGCAGTGCAGGACCTCCTGCCAGATGCTGGAACCTGCTGACCTGGGCAGCACCATGCAATAACAGAGATAGGGCTCTGAGCTGAGGGAGGGAAATCTGAGTCATCACAAAACTGCAATTAGAGGTGTTTTTATGGCTTCTCCCCTGTCCAGCTTAATAAACGCACAAGGCTCTTATGCAGAGGGGCTGTGAGTGGCAGAAAGGCTTCCTGGATGGGGCCTTGGAGAGCAGAAATGTCCACGAAGGGAGCTAGGGTAGCCTGGAACGGCTTTATGTGACTATAAGATATGGTCTTGAAGCAGACTGAAGACATTATTCAACTTGCCTGAAGATAAATACAGTCTAAAGAACTGGTGCTTTCTGGTTTACCAGAGCTGTTTTATTAACATCACCAGCAGAACTGTGTAAATTGTACATAGTGTTTGGTGTAAGAATGTCTTCCTCATCAACAGATACTGCAAGAGGAGTTATAAAATGCCTGTCCAATCCACATTAACTCGAATTCAGACTCCTGAGATTCTTCAGCGTTGCAGCTGTCTAAGCCATTGCTAACTGGAAGGCTACTACCATGAAGTGCTTCAGGACTGGAGAAGAACTGGTACTTCTGCACCTTCAGTTTTTATAAAATGTTTTTTGCCAATTTATTTCAGTCACATGGTCCTTTCTCAGCAAGATTCCTAGAAATGTGGCAGTTCAAGTTTATGCAGTGCCTCACTGTCAAAGCCCAGATTGGATTTGTATTGGCTACTGAAAGGGATCCTTACTGCCATATCAATGAGATGTATGTAGCAGTTCAAGAACAAAATACAACTCCATCTTGTAATGATCATTACGCTGCAGCTGGAAGGCCATCTGTCATTTCTCAGGAGCCACTTCTGATATCATAACTCTACAAGCTCATGAACTGTGAGTGTAAAAAAAGAAAAGCATAAAAAAGCTGTTCCTGACACCCAATCTTGTTGAGAAGACTTTGTTCAGTGATTGCTCCGGTTGCATTGCCAACGACTTAAAACATTTTTTGCCAGGGCCATTAAGCAGATTAGGGGAACACTCATTTATGTTTAATGCTCAGGAAACTGGTACAATTGAATTCCAAGTATGAAGGAGAAAACAAATGAAATCAAAGAAGTCGATGGGTTCGGACGGGAAAGGCACATGCATCACCAAAGAACATCGCTTTGGAAAACCTGCCTTTGGAACTGCTTGCAGGCTGGTGCTGTAGGAGCCTCATCCTTAATCAATTTGGTCACCTAGTGCTAGCACTAAAACAGAAGATCGAAGCTTGGAGCCATTACAGCCCCTGCAAGGACAGCGGCAACTAATCCCATATTTTTAAGAGTTCTTCGTAACTCCACCATCAGATTCACAGAACTGAAAGTTAACGTACTGGACACCATGGCATCATCACAGTGTAGAAGGCCTGTCTGAGACCATTCCAATTTTATCTTGCACTGTAAGACTAAAATCAAGGTTATAGCCTTCAGCACATAATCTCTCTCTGGACAGCTGAAATATTAAGGTTTGCAAGAGTAACATTTCAAAGCTTCAGTGTCCCAATTCAATTAGAATTCAGATGATTAGTTTACATGTGGAAGCCACTTGGTAGTGTTAAAAATAGTCCCTGGGTCAGCACTGGACTGACTGAACTTGGTTGATAAAACTGGACTTCATGCTCATTAAGGCTAAGTTCAAAGGTGGACATTGAATTGTGGGTTCCTGCACAGTGTGAAATGAAGCTGTTTGATTTTAAGCTGTTACAGGGACTGTCTTGCCAGTACTTCTTTCCTTCCATTGCCCTCCTTCTTCCCCAGGCAGAGAAGAAGACCTAACACCCATTTTTCCAGCAGCTGAGACAACGTATCCCAAGGAGGGATGTCTTCCTGCAGGTGTTGCTGCCAGCATTGCGTCCTGCTTCAGCACTGTGCATGGGGTAGAAGTCTGTGAGTTTGTTTTCAGACCAGCCTGTAAGCATCAATGTACACTTATTCCAGTCCTGTGTCTCCAAACCTGAACCCCAAACCCAGTGCCACCTCATGGAAAGCAGGAATTGTTCTACCCGCTCTTCTCTCTCTATTTTTGGAGCCTTCTCCCTTTTCAAGAAGTGACAGGCCTGACTTAAACAGCTCCCATCCCTTTGAACCATTAAACTGCTATGGATCTAGTTTATTGCCCTTGATTATGATTCCTCCCTCTTCACTGAGCTGTAAATAAAGGCTTTTGACTTTAAACACAGCTCAGATACATCATGATTGAAAACAGCCCGCTGCTCTCTCAACATGTTTATCTAACGTCTGCAGGAGTAAGAACAGGGAGCAGGAGAGCAGATGGTGCAGCTATCTCAGTGCAGGCAGTGCAGTCCATGCACGCAGTATGTAGACATTCAGCATTTCCTAATGCAACCTTATAATTACGGTGGAGAATGGATTTCAGTTTTAAACTGCAGCTTAAATGGAACGATTGCTTCAGTCCTCACAGGCCCAAGTACAGCTGAAATGATACGAGGCCTTTGCCTGAGACAGGAGGGAGCAGGTCAAACATCTAGGCTAAGGCAAGCAGGAATGCAGCACGAGGAAGCAGAGCGAAAAAGCAACGTTTTCCTTCTCTTTTTTAGACACGTTTTGGGGGGTAGTTGAGGACTCCAATGTTTTGAGAAAAATATCAGCCAGGCCTGCCAAAGAAGGGGAAGGAAGGTCTCATGGGAACTCAAAAACTGATGAGGAGAACATCTGAAACTACGAAGTAGGATCTGTCCTTGAGGAAAGGAACTGGTGCACTTCAAGGTGCCCAATTCAGCCCAGATGGAGAGCAACTGGTAACCTGATATTCTTCTGTCATCCAAATAATTGCCTCTTTCCCCTCAGCTCACATGCTATTCAGTAGAAGCAGAGTTACAAAGGCCTAATTAATGCTTACAACTGAGTGACCATTTTCAGTACTTAAAGTAAAATGCAGTATTTTGGGCTAGTTCAATAAATACCCTGTGTCACTTCACTTCCCCCCTGCCCGAACTCTGAAAACCTAAATAGAGCGTGCTGGAATTGGCTTAATGAAAAGGTTTCCTTCTGAAGTTTCCTCAGGCAGTAGCACAGAGGCTTCTGTCCCTTCCACATGTTGTTATTTGGGTACATAAGGAAGAGGGATGGGGAATAAGGGTAGGAGGTGTTTGGGCCATGCTTTTAGTCAGGCCTTTGGTGTGGAGCAGAGTCCAGGTGTTGGGTCCTCTATGGGGACTGTCCTCGGCTATGTGCCCAGGAACCACCACTGGCGTCAGGAGGCCGTGGGCAGAGAGGGCCCCACAGCACCTCATGTGTTAGGGACCTGCCAAAAGGAATGGGGGGCCGGAGTCTGTGTTTAGGCAAGAAGAGACAAAAAGTGCAGCAGAAGTGATGGAGCTGAGGAGAGCGGTGCAGCAAAGGAGCTGCAGCGATGCCTCCAATAGTCCCTCCTGCCAGGCAGGCAGAAAGCGTTTTCCTTCCTCAGCGATCTGAATATAGACTTTCTAACTCCCCCTCGTTCCTGAGATAACAGTAACGGGATGCTTAGTGATATGAGTGCCAGTGCTAATTGTGCACGGTCACCAGTAATTTACTTTGCCCATGTCCTCATTTTTTCCGTTTTTAAAGTACAGCTTGTACCTCCATCATAGCATCTTTAAAAAGGAAATAGGAATTTATATTAAGCATGATTCTAATCTCTGCTGCAGTGTATATAAATAACTTCTGTGCTGAAAATTCAACCCTGTGTTCTGGCATATTTAGATGAAAAGATTTTTTCTAAATAGAAAAGTATAAAAAAAATACAGAACACTTGGAAATAAGTGACTGGCTAAAGCATTTTGTTTGCTAACAGAAAATATTTGTAAGTGCAAAATGACTTTACAATCACAGGCTGTACATAACACAGCAGAGATCTGTTGAAAAACAAGCAGAGGAGCTGCCAAGATTTTATTATTCCTTTATTCCTTGCATGTTCTTGAAGGCTGGAAAGCCAAAGCTTGAGGCCAGGGAGCAGAAGGGCGGCTCTGCCGATGCTGGCCAGCGGAGCAGGAGGGGAGCAGCCCCGGGGCTGATGCCCATGAGGTAAGGGCAATCAAGTAAAGGCACTTGGCTGGATCAGTCAGCTCTCATTTGCATGAAAGAGTTGAGATATTTTTATTAAAATTATGTATTCTCTGCAACTTCAAAGTTGCAAAGAGCAAAGTATATTTTTGTTGTGCAATATTTTTGAAGTATTTGTTAGGGCTGTATTTTTGGGTTGTTATTCTTTAATCCAAGGATTCTTCTTCTCCAAACTCCTGGGGGCTAGGGAGTGCTTCCTTGCTTTGGTGCTCGTGGTTGTTTATGACAGAAAAAGAGTAAGCACAGGCAGAAGGATGCTTATAAAAACTGTAAATATTTGTGAGCACCCTCCTCTAAACTGCAGAGAACTTGTGAGGAAGAACTTCCTTACTGTGAGGGAGACAGAGTCCTGGAACAGGCTGCCCAGGGAGGCTGTGGAGTCTCCTTCTCTGGAGGTCTTCCAAACCCACCTGGATGTAACCGGGTGCCTTGTGCCCTGGGTGTCCCTGCTGGAGCAGTGAGTTGGATTAGGTGATTTCTTAAGAGACCTTCCAACCTCAACCATTCTGTGATTCTGTGTTGAAAATTTAACCCATTTTGGGGAAGAAATACCCAGCTCCTCCCCTGTGCTTCTCCAAGGGCCACACAAGGGCTAGTCTGGACGCCACCACACAGCATCCTGGTGCCTCTCAGCATGCGGTGTTAAAATCCTTCTCTGAGGATGTGTTTTTATTGCACCTTAGTCATGAATCAGCTAAGACGTAGCTCACAAAGCCAGAAGCAGTGGGCCCACGCAGCAGCCCACCATGAGATGGGTGCCACCACCAGTGCCAGAGGCTCTGTCAGCCTCTAAAACACTAACGAAAGCAACGGTACCAGTCGAGATACCTCCTAGAAGAAAGACAGTAATTCTAATTATGTGGAACAGTCTTCTTGCACTTCCCGGTAAGGATACGAGAATAAATTAGGCAGTTCGTACGTAGCGCGGGTTAAGAGGGGAACGAGCTTTGCAAATTCTGTAGCACCGCCGCCTAAGTGCTGATTTACAGTAATTCCTTTCATTTCTTTTCTAATTAAACATCTCCTGAAGGATCAGGCCTGTCAATGTGATCTGAGGCCTATAGCCTGAAGTGTAAAGTGAGGCAAATTGCCTGACTTACTTGCAATGATAGAGTCATTTTGGAAGGAGATTGAAAATCAATACTTGTCATCCCCGCGCCGCACTCTTTATTCAGAGGGGCAATTTGTAAGCGTAATCTGTGTGAGTGCAGCAGGAGTATGCAAAGTTACGGTACTCATCACACAGAGTGAAATGACAGAATATAAAATACAGGCTTATTGCCATTTTATTCATATTAATGTCAAGGAAGCGCATGAATAAGGACAACATTTTAATTCAGTGCTGCTGAGCCAGGCTACTCACTGCAGTTTTTGGCTTAAGTGGCAGTAAGGGGACCCGTGTTTGGCATAATCTCCCCGTTGAAGACGCTGGCAGTGCCTGCGTGTGTTTGTGTTCAGCCGTGGCAAGGCAAACACGGGCTGGAAAAAGCGGCGCTTCAGGCCTACGTTTGCTGCAAGAAGAGCAAACGTGCTGTCGGCAGCAGCGGGACTCGCGGGAGCTCCAGGATGGCAGCGCTCAAGTGCAGATGCAATCACGGAGGACAAGAGGCACTCAAGAGCTTGCACTTTTCTCAAATGAGAGTACTCGAGAGTGCAAGACTGACAGCTCTGGCCTGCGCCGAGCGTGATGCAGTCAGGTGCCTTGTTAGCTTCTCTTTGTAGCTCCGGCTTTAATCTGTGCTGGTAGCTACGAATCGCTTCCCTCCAGAGCCTCCCTTGAACTGGATTTACCAGTAATGGCAATTACAGGGACAAATTAGTTAGGACAGAATATAGCAGGACAAATGTGTTACTGCAGTGAGGCTGTCTGGTTCTCTCTGCCTCTTCACCTAATTAAAGCTAGGAAAGGGAGCTGATGTTCTGGTCAGCATTGCTGTCTCTAGACTGCTATTCAGCTAAGATATTTTCTCATGCTAGAGCATATACTGGGAGAAAGTGAGGTCAGAAAGTAAAATATGACATTCCTTTCTATGGGAGAAAAAAAAAACTCATCCAAGTTATTCAGAAAAAGCAGTATTACGTAGAAAAGAGCACAGCTCAGAACAATATTTCCCTCCCAAAGTAGATCTCGAAGAGAGATTATAAAATTAGCCTCAATCCTTCCTGCAGGACGGTGCCCCAGCATGCTCCTATGCAGAATGTGCTCTCCTGCAGGTGAGGCATACAGGAAAGGTGGAGACTGTTTTTCTATTCTATGCTAATCTCTTTCCAGGTCTTAATATTGCTTCTTTTCTGGCTCCGAGTGAATTTGAAATAATTACGTCTGAAGAGTTTTTTTATTGAGTTTCGTGCCAGTTACCCTAGCTCAAGAAATTGAACAGGTAGGTGGAAATAGAAATAGACCCCTAACAGCTTCTGCTGGAACTCCTTAATGTTTTTACAATATCTTTAAAGGATGAAGAGGTTTTATTTACACTGTCTGGTGCTGAGGCACCCAGGGGTTTTCCACACGGATGGCCCAGGCACGGTGGACGTTGGCACTCGGGAATGGGGTCGTGTTTGCCAGCTAGCTCGCCAGCCATCCAGAAGCTAGATTTAATTTGGAAAAGAGCAGTCCATGGTTGCCATAGATCCAGCACAGAGCAGATTTTTAATCATTCCCTGCTCCTCCCTGTTCAGTCTCATCCTCTAATTGGTATCTGAGAGGGACAATCAGCTGAAATCCAGGGAAAAATGTTTCCGAAGAAGCCAGTGGGATAGAAGGCAGTAGCCACTCCTTGACAGCATGATCTTGCAGCTGTTTACACATCACGTTTGGCTGATTGGGGGATTCCAGGGAGTGATTATTCTGTCTTTCCCAATCCCATGTGTAAGTTCAGGCAGAAAAGAGCTTCCTCTGGCAGCCTTGCACTGGCCTGTGTGTGCTGTTGGCCCTTTGCTGTTTTGTCCTCCATGAAAAATGTATCATGTCACTGAATCTATCTGTAGCTAAACATAGCTGGATGGATCAGAAATCAATACTTCTTAAGTGATTGTACTAAAGGGCTGTAAGAAGTGAATTTCATACATTTTCTTGTTTGTTTGTCTAAGATTTGTTTCTTATAGACTGATCTGCAGATCTTGATTTGCACCCCATAACTCAGCCCATAATACAGCTGCATAGGTTGAACCACGGTGCGCTGCTGCATATGCCATGTTTGAAGACCTTGGTTCTTCGATAGGTTAGTCTCTAAGGCATTGTCTTCTGCCTCTGTGCACAGAGTCACATCTAATACCAAACATCCAGAGGCCCAAATAGCCTGCTTGGCCTTTCCCGTTAGTAGAGCATTGTCTGTGGGTCTTCGTGTTGAAAATATATGTTAGATATGTAATCTCAGCTGGTCCAAGCTGTTTTTGGCTGCACACATTACTCTATTTTCTGCCAGTTCTATGTACAAATGTGCATTTTATAAACTTCCATTTGTTGCTCATGTTTCTCTATGCTTCTTGCTGAGAGAGTTTCCATTGCTTTTAATCCATCAAGCTTTCTATAGCTTTGGCACTGGGTTTGCAGACACAGTTTTGCCCCCCAGTGTCTTCTGAGCCTGTAGGGTGTAGCACTGGAAGGCCCACAAGCTGCTCCTGCGACCAGCCAAACGCCGCTGCTTTGGAAGACGCCGTCGGTAAACACATCCTATTGAAAGCTGATTCATCTCGTTGACTCCAGCCAGGCCAGGCTTTAGCCTTGGGCTCCTGACCTAAAAAACTGCAAAAAACCACCCGACGCGAGTGCTGCCAAATGCGGGCAGGGGCTGTGGCAAGCGGGACGTTGCCGGCTGCGCGCTGGGGAGGGTCGAGCACCGGGGCTCGCTCCGCGCCAGCAGGGGAAGGGGAAAGGCCCCACAGGGCCCCGGGCCTGGCCGTGGTCTGGGCCGAGGTGGCGCCATGCGCGGTAACCATGGTAACCCCAGAGCGGAGCTGCCTCACGACGTTGTGCCGGTGCCAGCGTGGCATTCCAAAGCCCTTCATTAACCCAGCCGTGTATTAGAGGTTATACAAGCTCCTCGGCGCGTGAACAAAGGCCTGCGGTTTGAACGAGAGCAAAGGCGGAGGAGCGGATTTTACAGCAGCGGAGATGGGCCCATGGGTGGCAGGGAGCAGAGCCGGTTGACACATGCGGCTTTTCTGAGCCAGCATTTCTTAGGCAGTGAAACATTTATTTATTTAGTGTATTTTTGGATGATCTCTGTGCCTTGTGACGTGCTTTAGTTCACAGCAGGCATGCTGGTGAGCGCTTCAGCCAGGGCAGCCCTCAGGAATAGATGCAGTTGCACTGGGCATAAAAATGCTTAGGGTTTTTTTTTTTAAGCTACCGTGGTGCACTTGCAACCACACTAAGAAGCCAAAGATTGCATTTCTGAAGTGTTGCAGCTATACGAAAAACATGGTCCACTGGAGTCTAGGGTGTACTGGAATTCCTTGAAAATTTCACCTGGATAGTCTAAAGCTACCAGAAAAGCAAATTGAAAACATAGGAGTTATTAGGAAATAAATAGGTGAAAAAATAAAACTAATCTGTTTTGTAAAAGCTGATCCATGTAGAACTGCTTTCGTGTTCTTAGCTAGCCAAATCAGAATATTTGTGTGACAGGGAACATGCCAGATAGAAAAGGTGGTGGTTAATACTTGCAAGTGGGTCCCAAGGTACTTGTGTGACAAGGGGAGTTCAGCTTCAGTAACTGCAATAACTCTCACTGCACAGCGTGGGGTGAAATCCGTGCTGAAATGACAGTGGCTTTTTGTTTGCACAAATAATGGGATGTTTGCAAAGTACTGGATTCTGTAATAGTTATTTTTTCAAAAAATAGCCTGACTTTTCAAAGAGTTTTTTAAAAAAGATAAATTCAGTGACTCCACAGATTGTGAATATATTTTAGTGTTCATTCTTTTCTGCAACTAGTATCTTTCCACTTCATTTTTTCCTAAATTCCTGGCAGCTGGTTCCTGCTATTCATACTATTGTGATTATTTCTTATACAGTTAATTCAATTGAGAAAATCCTCTTATATTAATTTTCAGTTAAAATTCAGCCTAAGGAGGAGTCAGAGCTTTCCCCCTCCGCTCTGCCTCGGGGTCTCTTGCACTGTGCGGCTGTGTCTCTAATGTCGCCACAGTCAGCAGTCCAGCTTGGGGGAACCATGGACTCAGTGGCCGTCCCGCTGGGAAAACGACCAAACCAGTAGCCTGTTCAAGCAGCAAAGATCAAAATGTAATAAACCACTTTTGGGATAAATTTATTATTAAAGGTGGATTATTCCAAACCCAGTACAGCTCCTAATGTGTTTGGTATTTCAGAGTCAGTTAAAATAAATACTGCACCTAATCCAGCGATCTGGAGGGAATTAACATCCCACTGCAAAGGATGTTTAAATTACTTCTAAAATTCTAATTAGCCCTGTGAACAGCAGTGAGTGCAGGCCAAATTACCTGGCTTTAAAACAAGACAATCCAAAACCTACCACAAAAGAAAACAAAGGCTGGAGGACGGGAGACATGAATGAAATGAGAACAACCCCATCCATTTATTTAAGTAATAGCCCATTTGGTGGCTGTTGTAACATTGTCCTACATTTACAATATGCTGGGAGCGCAGGAGGCAGAGAAGCTCTAGTGGGATAAAAAGAGTGTGTCTGACTACTACAAATGCTGGCAATAAAATCCCAGATGCTTCGTTGCAGTAAAATAAACTGGAAACTAGTTTGGGGTGGTTTTAATTGAAATAATCAAAACAGTTGTGCTGTCTTTGACTCCACCTTTCCTGTGTCCACATTCATAAATAAACCCAAGGAGAGTTGACTAGAAGCTTTCATGGCTTTATAAAGAAACTGCTTAGAAAAATGCTGGATCTCCAAAGGCGTTCTGCAATCCTGATACTACTTTTTGGTAGTATCACAATGGCTCCACTGTGATGCAGCAGAAGGCACTGCTGCACCCCGCAACACGGCCCGTCTCTGTGGAGTTGTGCCCACAGAGAGATTTTGTCTGTCAAAATTTATTTCTGTTGCCTCTTTAGAGATTGGCTGCTTCTATTATAGTTAACTGAACAGAGATAATGCCAGACTGGTGCCATTCAACTGAATAGGATGTGGTTTTTGGGCCTTCGTGGTGTGTTTCTCTCTGGCCTTGCTGCAGTGGCTCGCTGTGGCGTAGCTGGGCTGCCCGTCTGAGCAATGGGTGAGCAGCAGGTTTGCAAAGGGATTGGGGTTTAGTTTCCAGTGCTGAGCCTAGGCCTGCTCTGGAAGAGGGGGAGTTAGAGGGGTTACGTTCCCCAGTGTTCCTCCTAAGAAACTTGCACAGTTCTCTCTCTATTCTCTGATCATGAGGGAGCATCAGAAAAAATACTGCTGTTAAGGAATGTTCTTTATTCTTCTCCTTAGGTCCGGCTCATGGAATCGCTTTGCTAAGGTCAGGTCAGAAGTTCTGCCCCTTTAGATGGAAGAAGGCAGTTTAAATGGGAATGGGTGTGAATTGTCGCTTTCCTATTCGCTTCTCAAATCTGTGAGCTTTTATTTCACTTTGCAAGGTTATGAGCTAAGTTAGAGAAGGACCTATTCTGGGATTTTGGGTTTGTTTTTACTTTTGTTTTCTTTTTCCAAGAGTTGTCTTCATTTCAGTCCATCAGATCTGAATCCAGCAAATCTCAGGCTGGGTTGCATGTGCAGGAAACAAATGCTGGAAAAGCGAGTGGTCCCTTAGCTGCTCCACTGCATGAGACAGCATTTCTCTCCCGAAAGAAACAGTTGAAATGTTCAGCACATGGAGTGATTGCACCGGCTGAGCATTTCTAGGTGTCCTCTAATAGTCATTAATGTGAATTAGTTATATATTTCATTAGCTGAGCCCAAGCTTATACTCTGGCTGAATGCTGAAAATGGGGAAAACCTGTCTGAATTAGATGAAAGAAATTAAAATAAGAACCACTCAATGGTTCTTATTCTTAAAATAAGAACCACTCAATAGCAGTTAATGAACTGGAACTAACTGGGAAAAACTGTAACTCCTTCCAGGAGCAAAGCAGGGAGTGTAAGAGGGGATTGATTCATTTTGTAGGTGCTCTGAACGCAGCGTTTGCTTTGGCTGGTGTCAGTGTCCCCACGCGGTAGCTGATACGTGGGGACAGGCTGCATAGCCACAGTGTGTTTCACCTGTGTCCTTGACTCTTGATTTCCAGGATCTTAAGGACATTACAGGATTCTTAAGGATCTTAAAATTAAAATTAAGGCTCTTAGGATTTTAAGGATCTTAAAATTGTAATATAGAAGGCAAGATAGAGACAGATACATTATAATCCCTCCTTCACAGACAGGGGAAGGAGGTAGGAAATGATCTGTCCAAACCAGTTTAGGACAGCTGAAGTCTCGCTAGGAGCTGCACCTGGCTGAGCTGGGCCCTCCTGGAGGATGTCCTGCAGAAAAGCTCTCCAAATCTGGGCTGCACCTTCAACCCACAGCTTGAGAGGATGCTCAAGCTGCTCTTATCCTCTTACAGATCATAGAACTTCTTTTTTTAACATGTTAAGCACAAAATGTTCTGAAAATTCCAATTTCTTTTGTCATGTGCCAATATTTCTAAAGAATAATCTTCCTTCTAGAATTCTTTTTTTTTTAAACATCTATTATCCTAAGAAGGTATTTATTTTTTGGTGGTTGCAATAATACACTAATTTATAAGCAAGTGGTGAGTTACCTGTCACCAGTAAATCAGGCAAGTAATTTTTTACGAACTGTTAGCTAGAGCTCTAACCAGAAAGGTTCATAATGTGGCCATAATGTCATAGCTGGCCAGGACCTCCTTGAACTTTATCAAAATCCAGAATCGTATCATTTTTTTCCCCTCTTCCTCCCTGCAAATATAGATTTCCTCCTATTGCCCAACTTACTTTGTTTTCACCATCTTCT
>JAVCKT010014801.1:0-15474 GCA_032273925.1 Rhynchotus rufescens
GGGTCAGCGATGCTGCCAGACCTGCGCAGGGGCTGCTGCCCCGGGAAGGAGTGTGATCAGCGGGGGTGGGTATCGCTTGCCAACTCACAGCTATGCTTTTTAGGACTCTTTCCAGCACGACTTTCTCGTCGACATTTTTATTTCAGGGCTCTCAGTCCTTGCATTATGCGTTTTTCCTGTTTCAGGGAGAGAGTAAGAAACTTAAACTAGAATTCAGAAGCTGGTCCAGGACTCGGCTCCAGCTGGAAAAACACATGTGCTGGCATTCAGCTCCCGTAAGCTCCTTTCTGACTATTCTGAATGCTGGCACTGGTACAATAGGCAGGGGAACAGCCATGATAGCCCAGGGTGACAAATTGCTCAGCCTTGTGCATATATGTTTTTGCCTGGCTGGTTTTTATTAGCATGTAAGCGGCGTCTGCGGACTGCGCCTTCTTTCCTTTCATTTTCATGACCCTGTCCAGTTCAGACGACTGACAGATTCACTCTGCGATTTCCAGCTTTTGATGATTAACTTTTTGACAGCGGTCCTTATCTTTTATTTAATATTATTATGATGATTATAACTAAGGGCTGCATGTCGGGCAGCGTGGAGATCAGACCGAACTGCCTCCTTAACTCTTGTGATAGCGTTGTGTTCATTTAACAACACAACGAAACACCACTTAGTGGATTAAACAAGGAGAAAGGGGAACAACTGCAGAATTGAATTATTTGGGTGACTGCAGTAGGCAGTTATTTTGTGCCAATAGGTAGCTATTTTATGCCCTCTTCCTTCAAGGGCTTTGGTACTTACTTAACTCTCCTCAGGCGAGTAATCCCATTGACTTAAACGGGAGTACACATGTGTGCACAAGGGCCAGGACCTTATTATGCAGAGAGGATGTAAATAAACAGCAACTTTTTCCCCCTTTGGTTAAAAGGAAGCTCTTGTAAATGAATGAAACCAAATGAACAAACAGAAAACAGATGAAAGAGAAAACATCCCTTCTTCCTGAAAGAAGAACGTTACATGCATCACTTCTGATTTGGCAGCCTCTTGTCTCTTGCAGCTCTGTTTTTGTTTGCCTAGAGATGGCTAAGTTACTATTTTTGATACCACTTAGGACTGTATGCTAGGAAAGGGCTCTTGTCGGAGATTTGCAGAGGGCTGGACCAGCTTTCTTGGGCACACCATGCACCCTCCAGTAGAGACAACTGGGGAGATCAGCAAGGGGTAATTTTTGCTGCACAGTCCCTCTTTTGCATATGAATTTGCATGACAGATATAAACACACTTTAAGTGTGCAAATCAGAAATAGCTGCTTCTTGGGCATTTGCCAGGGAGAAAGGCTTTGACTTTGCAGCTTTCTTTCATTGCTGGTCCAAGAGCTTCAATCTCTTGTCCTCCAGCTGGCGATTAAATTATTCATACGTATTCATAAGGTGAGTATTGCTCAGTTTCACCTTCTTTCTTGATGGGAGAGGCTGGTGGAATGATACTCGGATGCAGAAGCCCAGGTTCTCTCCTGTCTCAGGATCTGCTGAGTGGAAGACCAGCTTCCCAGTTTCTCGTCTGTACTTTTCCCAAGTGAGTTCAAATATGGCCTTGTTACTTTGATTTGAAACAGCTAGTGCTGAGGTCTTGGCCACTGAGGTTTTGGTGACAGAGTGGAGATTAAATCCTCAAATGCCCTCTGCAAACATGTCTAGTCCTGTGTCTGCTTTGCTGGGGAGGAGGTGAGGGCAGGGGTGTTGGGGCCGCTCAGAGCTCCTGCACACCTTGTTCTGCTGCTGTGGCCTTAGGACCATAGTTGAACTGCAAACAGCCATGACTGGGCTCCCTCCCAGAACTTCAGAAGTTCTACCAAAACACCTAGGTTATTTGCAATACCCTTCCCCAGGTCCAGTTTTTCTTTCTATAGAAATTTTTGAATTTCCATTTTTCCATTTTTTTTTTATTTTCCATTTTTTTTTTCATTCTGATGAGGATACTTCTCTTCATTGGAATTTTCAAAATTTTCCGCAGAAAGGACATTCTGGAAGGCACCTCTAGCCATGGTCTGAACCTGGCTAACGTGTCTTTAGAAGATAAAACAAGAAAAGCGTGGGAGAACACAGGCTGGCAAACTGAGAGGAGGATTTTCTCATGTCAGAAAATAAATAAAGGGCACCTCACTCTACAAACACTTAGGATGAGGTGCTTATTAGTGGGAGCCCTCTGGCCACTTAAATGTGATTGTGCCCTGGGAATAAATATGAGACTTTGGACCATCACCTTGTGTAAGTTAATATAGCTACTCTGAGGTAGACAGAGCACTGGTGAGGTATCCTTGTGGAGGATCCAGACCTATATATGGTGAGAAGCTTTTGTAGGAGGCGGCCTGCACCAACGTTTTGCCTCCCTTTTTCTGGATCTTGCTGCTCCGCCTGTGCTGAGAAATTGGCTGCTGGTGACGGGACAGTGTGGGCAGGAGCTGCTCCAAGGAGCGTGGTGAGGAGCTGGGCACAACCCATCATTGCATTTCCCATCAGGGAGATCTAGCTTAATTTGCTGTCTAATCTCTGGTGGGGAAATTCATTTCTGCCCTGTCTGTTTAGATTGTGGTGATGCCCGCCCATGCCTGCATTAACTGCACCCTTTGAGTGCCGGGCTCTGGGGATGGAGATAAGCGAGGAGGAGGAGGGTTGAGGGATGATGCTATAGTCCGCTCTCCCACATGCCTGTCTTGCATGGTGCCAGGAGAGTTGGGTCTGCTCAGACATTTCCGTCCCCCATGCAGCAACTGGGAAAACTCACCGCAGCGCGAGTGTGGGTAATGCTGCAGACTTAAGATTGCTTGAATGTTGTTGCTCCCTTCCTGGCTTTTAGTACATAAACTGACGTGACTGTCCCAGTTTCTCATGTTATTTATTTATTTATTTATTATTTTCTCCCTTTGGAGAATGTAAATGTAAACACTTCTCAGCTAGCTTCGTCCCCTTCACTTGGGACAAAATGTCAAAACTTCTACATCTTCTTCAGGATTCTGGCTATGTTTTTAATAACTTTTAATCACTTTCCTCGTTAGCCTGATTGTTCATTTTTCAATATGCTCCTTTAACTACTTAAATACCTAACAAAGAGTAATGTGGAGAAAGCAAACTAATTTATTAGAAAAGCAGAACCACATGGCATTCCATATTGGGCAGATTTGTGACGAGCAATTAATTATTTCTATTTTCTCCTTTCCTGGTTTAAATACAGTTTAAGTTGTTGATGTTAATATTATCAAACCAACATTTTTACATCATTTGCCAGGCTTGACAGAATTAAGTGGATTTCTTTAAGTGATAATAGACATAATTAATTTGGTGTATAAGTTGCTTCGTCGCCTTTGAAGTTAAGTAAAAAATGAGATGTTAAGACTGAATTAGTGATATTTAATTGGAAGCCTTAATAAAAAATAAACTACATACACGGTAGTTTAGTGAAACAGAAAAAAAGCCTGTGTGTGTAACAGCAGAAATTAACAATTTGCAGTTGAATGTTTTGCATTAATAGCTACAAGGGTGGCAGTGGTGATTGCCAGCACAACAGATAGAAGGTAGAGTGACACAAAAAGGGCAGGGCTGAGCCGATTGAACATGATTGACAAGAATAGTTACGTGAAATTTCTTTATAGGTCATGCAAACAGACAGCATGAAACCACTGCTCTTGGAGACAGAGCAAGTGTTTCATTCTCCTCATTTCATCTTTTGTGGCTGTATAATAAACAGTGGTTATATGCAACATTAGTACCATGTGTAGGCTGATAAGTTCAGCCATGTGTCTCTGCACCTGGCGTAGTAGATGTTTGGAAGATAGAAGATGTTAGCATGTTTAGTGGCTTTTAAGATGCAGAACTGCTTATCATGAACAGATTATGAAAAATGGACATACCAGAGACCTGGCATTCACCAGAGCATCAACTGGACATCCTGGAAAATCTGCTCTGTGATCCTACCAATATAAATTAGCTATTACTCACGGATAGTATCAGTTGATTATCAGCTCAGTCCTGCAAAGGGTAAAATATGACTGTGTAATAGCAGGATTCTTCCCTTCCTTCCTTCCTTCCTTCCTTCCATCCATCCATCCATCCATCCATCCATCCATCCATCCATCCATCTTAAACTGTTAGAAGAAAGTTTGCTTTTCCTGTAGCAGGACTTAGAAGCTGTGGCAGAAGGGCAGGGTGAAAGCAGAAGAGAAAGGAGGGAGCTGAGTTCCTTAAATGATAGTGCCAACCTAATTAATCAGCAGCTTCTAACTAATTAGTGTCCCTAACTATTGGGTTAGCACCTCCCCAGTACTATAGAAGTACAACTGTCTAAGGCATGACAAAAAATATCTGTTAGTTTTGTTCCTTCACAGTCCTGCAGAAGTGAAGGCTCTAGTTTACACTGGAAGCTCATTAGGTAAAGTCCGCTGCGTAGGTGAGGCGATTACAGTGGTACCTACAACAGGATGGAAACTACTTAAGCTTTTATTCCACCTGAATTTGCAAGGAAATAGTGTGGATTATAATAGCAAGAATCCATCTTCTCCTCCTACACCTTTGTTGACAGTGAACACATGCACCGAGTTCGTTCTTGGTCAAGTATGCATCCGCAGTGATCCCAGAGCTGGGTGGAAGAAAGATGGGGTGCTGCTAAGCAGTAAACAGAAGATGCCTGTGGTCACCTTTAAATTGCTGTTATGGTGAAAGGTGCTAATAGCTGCCATCAAGTGAGCCTTTGATCCAAAGACAATAATACATCTCATTAAAATCAGTGGGTTTGCCAAACACTCCTTTTCAGGCTCTGGAGAAGAAGCAATTGAGTCTTTTTATATAGGAATAAAATAACCGGCACAAACAAAGGAGGGATTTCAGACAGCACATGCCAGGTCACAGCCGAGCATGTAGGCAAGGGGATTTCTTTGGTGGCAAACACGGGGGGGAGAGGATCTTGGGTTTACAGCTGCTGAGTGCTCACTGGCAAGAAAGGCATCAGCAACCTGGCAGAGACGCTGTGGACAGGGAGGCAGGAGCAGGGCTGGGAGTTAAGCTGGAGGATGAACTCAGGGTATGGGAATCATCGCCTTGTATTCCCTTGTGCTCAGAGGAACAAACTTCAGGTTTTGTGGAAAAACATAAAAAGAAAAAAAAGGAAAGAAAGAAAAAAAGAAAAAAATACCCTGGAGAACATCACTGCAATGTGTCACCGTTTTCTCATCTTAACTGTAACCATCCTGAGGGGAACTGAACACTGCCTGACTGGTAAGACCAAAGGAGCAACATTATGCCCTTGAAAACCAGTGAAGTCAGTGGAAGCCTCCCCTTGCCTTTTGTGAGCTTCAGATCAGGTCAGAATTGCCAGGAGTTTGATACTGCTGAGCTGATTATCTCAAGGAAACGCTTCCGAGGGAAGCGCCGAGCAGGGGAGCTGCCGTCGCCTTGCCTGGTTTTGACAGTGTGTCACATTGGATGGATGCTCTCTTCACTCTCTAGACTTTGACAGGCCGTAAAGGCTAATTAAACAAAACCACTCAATTCGCATGCTTCCTTCTAAGGAACACACATTTATCCTGCAAATAGTTAATACCTAGTATTACAAGTACATAACTAGTCAATGTGATATAACACATATTGCAGGAGCCCACTGAAGACAGATATTGCCAATTAACACATGATATTGCCCATCAGGGTTTAAGCCATTTATAGAACAAGTCCCATCCCAGCCACGCACTGCAGCTTCAGGATCCATAACGAAATGAAGGCATTTTTCAAGTGGGATTTTATGTCTGAGAAGGGGTAAGAACCATGCTGTTGAAAAGGAGAAAGAATGAAGAAGGTCTGAGCTCCAGTGAAAGGAGAAGCACTTTACAAACATAAAAAAAGACAAGGTCTCTGTAAGGCCCAGAGGGTCTTACAGTCTCTGGCAGAAGAAATGCTGTGTAGAAGGCATCAGGCCATGTCAGTGGCAGGAAGGAGGGAGGGAAAATAGGGGGTGTGATAAAACCCAGGTGTGTACCCTGGAGAACAGTCTTTTTTGTACTGTGCCTTGTCAGAAGATTGCAGAAGTTAGGGGAGGTATCCATCGCCCGGGCAGAGTCAGTAGGAAGCGGCAGAAAACAGAGTAGAAGAATGTCATTCTAAACAGATTTAATAAAAGACCATGAATAGGGAAAAGGCTGTTTTCTGCTTCTGCAGTTTGGGGTTGGCTTGGGAAAAATAAGCCTTTTGTATAAAGCAGGCTAGGTGTTTCTGTGAATTGAATCAGTCCAGAAAATTTTCGGCTTTAGGATCTGATGGGACATTTTTCATTCCCCCCCACTCAAAAAGAAAAGCAAAGAAAAAAAGCTGTCTCCCAACAAATTCTTCCTGACTCTTCGCTGCCATAGAACTGTTGAGAAAAACTTACAGATTTCCCACAGCGATTAAATTCAGGGCCAAAAGCTGTCCTGGGTATTTTCCTGTCAGCAACGTGTGCTCAGCGGGTTAATTCAATGAGAAGTTCCCCTGCCTGAGAGAAGGGCACTGGGAGCCCAGGGGTTAACTGGAGAGGCTCCCCAGTGAGGGTACGTGGAGGAGAAATACATATACGTAGCATATATACATACTTGTATATGCATCTATTTATGTGTATAAAGCAACGAGAAAAATAGGAGCACTACTGACAAAGAATACTGCCTAAAAATAGCTTGATGCACAATTTTTTTACAAGACATTATTGCCTGCTGCCTCTAACGATGCGGTCTGCAGGAGCGAGGAGCTAAAGTGAGACAACATCTGCGGTTGAAGCAAAAGAAACGGGGCCTGGGAAGTTTGAGAGCCTGCCTGGCCCCTTTCCTCCTCCTTTCCGTTCCCTCTTGACTGTCCCTTTCCCACTTTCCTTTCTCTGGGAGGCAGGAGCTGTGCTGCTGGGACGAGCTAGTGTTAGGATCTTGTTGAGGAATGATTCTTTTCCCCCATGGTCTTTCAGTGCTGCCGTGTTAGGTTCAGCATCCTCCTGATGCTGAATAATCAGGTTGTTCTCACTCAGCTTGTCAGGAGGTTGCTCTGGAGCCTCTGAGGTGACTGAACCTGGAAAGTCGCTAAAAAGAAAGAAAGGTGAGTAATTGCCAGGGGTACTTTAGAGATGTTTCTGCCTTCTCTGTAATTAAGAAAGCATGGCTTGGGGGTTATAGAGATGTTTGCACTTTTTTTTTTTTTTTCTTTTTGTCATCTCATTTACCTTTAACAAGAGATATCTGAATTCTGCTCCATTCCCTCACCCCCTGAATGTTTTCTAAATGATATGGGGGAAAAACAACAACAACAAAACCAGAGTCATGCCTGAAAATGCCCCTCTCCCCCTTTTTCCACTGCTGTGACTAGCACCCCATTTCTCATTCCTTCCAGATTCTAGAAGCAAATGAGGGGAAAATGTAATATTTGCAGCACAGGTGTGTTTTTCTCCTAATGGTGGCTTTTAGTAGTCTCTTCAGTCTCAAGTGTTTTACATTCAAATCATACTGTTTAATTATCAAATTTTATTCCTCTGGAAGATTCCACTGGTCCTTTCTATTTTTTTTTCTACCAGTTTGTAAGAGCTCGTGAACTCCTTCAACTAGGATTTTCCATTCCTTGAGGCGAGACATTGTGTTTCCTCTTCATGGCCACAATGGAAATTGCCAAGGGATTTCTATGAGTCGAAGCAGATTCTGAGGATGGCTTCAATGGAGAGGATTTCTTCGGAGCATCATTCTTGGAAATATTGTCCTACACAGCTACAAAATTCTGACTGGCTTCTCCCTCTGTAGGAGCTAGTTAGAAAACAAAACAAAACAAAACAAAAAAAGAGACAGTTTTTGCCAGATAATATAGCACTAAACTAGTAAGGGCTCCATGTTTTTTTTATGGAAGTGAATGAAAACACTGCACTTAGCAGCATGTAAGAATATGACATGTGAGCATAGAGGTAGTAGAAAAATTTAGTAGAAATTTTAATCTTCTTTCAGATGTTTTCTTCTGAAGAGAAAAAAAAGAATTGAAAATCAGCTCTTCTATCTAAAGTTTACCTGACTTTTGATTAAAGTGTGTAGCTTCTTTTAAATTAGAAAATTATTTTCTTTAACCAAAATTCTCAAAAGCATCAATTCTCATAAACTATGAAGACACAATAAATTTTGAAAATCACAATCCTCCCTATCCCCAGATAGCTGGAGAAAAATGATAGGCATTTTGTTGGCTTTGCTAAGCACATAATGTGCTGTTTGGCCTCCAATACAATATTTCAAAGCGTGTGGATGCAAAATACCTCTCTGAGCCATACTGAAGGTTTTATCTTCAGTGCAGAAGTCCCATTTATGGGAGTGGGAGTTGTGATATTGATCATTAGAAGTTGCAGACTGCTAACATTTTAGCCGTAAACTTATTGTATAGCCTTCAATTAAAAGAAAAACCTGGTGTGGACTAAAGAGCATTCTGTGCAGATAAATGGTGACATTTTTGAAGTTGTCTAAGTTGCATGTTTTTTTTAAAAATAATTTTTGTAAATCTGACTAAAGAGGTTCTCTCCGTGTTAATTTTCAGAAGGCATTGCTTTCATTTTCACTCACCCTGTAGAGGATAAAGCAAGACAGAGGTGCAACATTGTCTTTCTCACACCAACAGTACCACCTCCCCCAGCCTCCTTGCATTTGTAGCCAGCCCTGAAATCCAGTCAATCACTTGCACACATCCACAAAAAAAATAATGGCTTGACCCGCTTGTGCCCAGATCTGACATGCCCTGCTGTGGTGGGAAAATTAATTCACCTCACTACACTGCAGTCACCCTCAGTTGAGTCCTGCAATTATTTCATTATGATCTAACTAAGGCTGATCAGAGATCTCGCCTGGTAGGAGCGTGGCTGGGGGGCGGCGAGGGGGTGGCACGTGGGATGCCCGCGCGTATCAAGCCCTTGCATCCATCTGACCACGCTTGGTGAGGCTTTGGTGCCTGATGGAAGTGGGGGTGATTAAAAACATGTTGTGCCCGTCTGTGCAGCTTTCGCGTGATTTTCTCCCCAAGACAATGCACTGTGCAGTTAGCATATTTGAAAACCTAGAGGCTTTTCATCTTTGGCAGGGGGAGGGAGGGAGATTTTTGATGGGCTTACTGAAGGAGCACACTCAGAGTCCAGTGTTTTCTGGAGGAAGTATTCATTATCATCTTTCTCTCTCTCTCTCTTTTTTTTCCCCAATTTATCTTTTTATTCTTTCTTTCGTTTTTCATTTTTCATTTTTCATTTTTTTTTTCTTTTCTTTCTTTCTTTTTTTTTTTTCACCTGTGCTGTGACAGATGGACGAAGGGAGCCCTAGAAAAGTGTTAATTGCTCTTTTTTTTATTCAAGTGGTTCGGAGGTTCAGGAGACCCTCTAATTAAAGAATCTGTGAGTGAGCTGGGCATCTGGCCTCTGCCATTTTAATCAAACTTGTAATATGAGGAGAGGGCAATGGTTGTCCAATTACTTGACAGCTTGAAGATGTATATATAGTAAGCAAATACATTTGCTCAGAAGATGCCAAATTGTCATAACAACAAAATGCTTGCTATCTATTTTATGCTTATCGTCTTTTAGAAAACGGATGAACATGTACCCCATCCCTGAATGGATCTATGCGGGTTATAAAATTGTCAGTGATGATTTAGCATCTGCAACACAATTGGTATGGAGAAGTTTTGTAATGTATGCAAATACCATGCTACTGAGTCAGAGAAGAGCTTCTCCAAGATGACAAAAATGCTGGACTGAAGTTCTTTATTTTCCAGTCTGCCGTGAAATAACTGCTTCTACCCACTTCCCTACAGAGAGTTGTCGTTCATTTGACAAAAGGTCATAGTTCACTTTATTTTGCTTTTTTGAAGGATCCAAATTGTAGCTCACACACCTGGAATTCATCACAGAGAACACCAAGACTCCTTCATGTTTCTGAACATTTCGTTGAGTGTAAAATGATGCGGTGCTCTTTTCCTGAATCTGATGACAGACAGGAATAATTGCTGAGCAACATGAATTTTGAAATTCTTCTCAAAAATGTTATTAGCGCTCCAATGTAATGATGAATATTTGAATGATGTCACTTTTATTTAAATATATAGGATCTTTTTAAGGGAAAGAACCCACAAAATGCTAATTTTTCTACCCAGACTATATCCTATATTGTTCAAGATGAGAACCTAGTGTCAAAATAAATAAGACAGATACTTTTTTAATAACGGCATCATTCAGATTTATATTTAATTAATTAAAAAGTCAACATGAAGATACTCCAGGAAGCTGTTGTATACCTCAGAGTTTGCTGCAGAATCCAAAGGATCTTGCTCAAATAAAAGTCTTGTCCTACATATCTATTTATGGAAATGTAGATAGCACAGTTGCTGATGTTTGGTTGATGGGGCTTGTTTTGTTTTCATCTTTGAATCAAAGTTGAGCTGCTTGTAACAATAGATGGTATTTTTATTTTCTGCAAGTCATGTAGACCCATCACTTCTAAAACACATCTTCATAACTCCCAGATGCCTTGGAAATCTTTAATCTTATCCAAAAAGCCAATGTAGGCTGGATTGTGAGTCTTGGTATGCGCTCTTCTGGAGCCAAGAGAACTGCAATTGCAGGGACTAGGTTTCCTCAGACCCATTGCATTTTTTCATTTGCACTTTCCCCATTGCGTGAAAAGAGAGACCTCTCCACCTTACATTTTTAATCTGTCTTTATCATTAGCATGGAGCTTAATTCCAACATTTCCTCCATCAAAATGAAGGCCTGTATGCACTTCTTGCTTGCAGGAAGTGCAATTCAACATAGAACGCTGGCAACTCTCGGTACTTTTATAGCTGGCCGACAAACCATCAATTTGAATGAACAAAGCAGAGTATTTTCTCGCACTTATAAGACCTACATTTATAGTATCCACATGCTGGGGTAATTACTGCTAAATAATTTAATACTGTAAAAACTGACATATCCATTTAGGTGTATGCCTGTTATATTGTTAAACTGTATTGGGGTTCTGACCTCTATTAGACAGCAAATAATCCTACTAAAGACTGGTCATTCTCCCTCTCTTTCTTGCTCTCATGGTGAATTTTATCCATAAAGCTTAGGGTTTTGAAGCTATTCTCGTAGTCCTGCAATTAGTAAGTGCACACTTGTGACAGCCCTAAAAATTCAGTGCAATCACAATCATGTTTGATTACCAATTCAGAAGGATCTAACTATCTAGCTGCAAGGATAATTTTGCTCACTGTAAACAGCTCGGAGAATTGTCTGCGATCATGTTGTGTGACCAAAAAAAAAAAAAAATCGAATTAGATTATTTGCTAAATGCCAAGGCACATTAAATATTTTTGACAACAATGAAGATTCTTTGTAAATTGTAATTAGACTGGAAATTATTGCACAGAGCCTGCTTCTCTATAATCCTTTTAAATCAGAGTACTTGTAATTGGCCTTAGAGACTCAAACTGTTTCGTGTTTTATATTTTAGAAGTTCCGCTTCTGCATATGTAATAACAGAATCCTTTGTGGATACGATACAATAGACATGTGTGTAGGGTTATTTTAGTTTATTTGTTTTGGTAGTGAGTCAAATAACCAGAGTACAAGAATATAGAAAAGAAAACATGCCGAATGCTGCTGGATTGACTGGCACTTACATGCAAAGAAAAGCAAAGGAATCATAATGGACCAGCTGAGGCTGAGGTAGCCAGACTGGTTAACACTGACTGAAATTCGGGAACTCTCTTTTGCCTATGGGTTTTCATTTTGTGATTTATTATTGTCAAAGACTTTAGGAAACTTAATGATCTGGGTTTCTTGGAAACAAATCCAATTTTTTTTTTTTTTTTTTTTTTTTTTTTTTTTTTTTTTTATGTTATGGAACTCTTAAAATCTCCCTTTCACAATTCCTAAGTTTTAATTCTGATTTTAGGTTCACATGAGATGGAAACTAGAGGAGATCCTGTAGGAAAGGATGAATTCTGCCACAGCCATTCTACATCAAAGGAAAGCCCCTTCTAGCTCAAGGACTTCATACTGCCAATGGTATGGGAGCATGAGCATGTGAGTGCACATGTGTATGTAAATATTAGCTGTGGGAATGGGAGGGAGCAGTGGCCAGTAGTCATGGAGCTAAGTGGAACTCAAAATTAAGTGGGAATTTTGAGGCTTATTTGATGTAACACTTGGCTTTGAGGATGGAGGAAGTTGGACTTGAAACAAACCTGCAAATTACAGCCCAGTCACATTAGAAATTCGCTGGTGGTATTCAGAGAGCCTTAACCATGTGCAAAAGTATCTTTAATCTAGAGATGTGAGATTCTATTGACTGAATACATTGGTCCTTCACTTATGGACTGAATTAACTGGTGAACTAACATGAACAAATCTGTCAATACTTTCAATATAAATTTTCAGCTCAGCTCTGCTGGGCTTTGATTTATCACCAATATTTGAAATGATGCAAAGTTTGTCTTGGAACCATTTGCATAGGTCTAACATTGATGTGATCGTGACTTTCACTGAAATGAATATAATTGCCACTCAGCAGATGTGATGAGAAAATAATATACCTAGAGCCACTTCATCCACTTCATGTATGAAAGTTATATGAAACCACGATTTCCACAGAGACTCTCTGCGAAACTGGGTCAATTTTAGACCTACTGAATTACTTCAGATTTTCCTTGATATAGTTGAGGCCAAACATTGACCTACATAAGATCTCTTCAGTTTTTTAATGCTTAGTTTTACCCATTGCTCAGAAACATAAAGTTAATCTGCTGTTGCAGGCTTATTAAGAATTGTTGGAGCCCCTACATGAGATTTTGTTTTTGTATTAGATGTGCAAAGACAAAGCCAACAAGCAGGCAGTAGGGTTTCACTATACCAGCTTGATTTTCAGAAGATTGAAAAATTAGAGGAAAAAACCCTAAGTGTTTAAAGGAGATAAGAGCTGCATGAATGAAGTTCATCCAAACCAATGAAAAAAAAAATGCTATCTTCAGTGAGTTTTTCATCAACAACTCTGAAGAAAAACTCAAACAATTTTGTCTTATCAGCATTGACAATTCCTACTTAAATCAATTATTCCAAAATCAAGCTGTTTTCTCTGTTGGACAAAGTTTCTAACCGGAAGACCAATTTCCAAATCAAGGTCTTGGCTGATACAATGCACTAGGGTATACTTCTCTTCCTTCAGGATAGCCACAAACTTTTTTTTTGCATTTTGAAATTAATGAGATTCATAGATCAGAAGTAAATGACACTAGAAGCTGCAAGGGCATCCTTGGCAAAAACTGTTGCTATTGTTTCCTTCAGATCTGCCTTCTTACTGGCTGAAGTATATCTTTTTATAGCATGTAGATGTAGGAAATGTTCAGGAGAACAAAGCCAGATGGACAATATTTAAATAGGCTGGAACACACAGTTCAGACAGTGGATTGAGGGCGATATCTGACTCATATCATACTGCAAGACAGGCAGAGGGCTCTTGCTCTGAAGAACCAGAACAGCTTAAGAAATACTCATGGTGCAACATCCTGGTGGTGTCTATAAGCTGGAAGAGGAACTCTTGGAGATGCACAGCGTGGCAGGCTGCAGAGGCTGCTCTGGCCTCCACCCTGTCATTTCCTGCAGGGAGCCCCTGCAGAGTTGGCAGCAGTGCCCGGGAATGGGGCATGGCTGGACTGGCGCGAGAACTTCCTGCCAAAGCCTTGGTGTGGTAAGAACGGGCTGATTCACAAAATGTTCCCCAGGCTTTCTCATTCCACCCTGCTGGCCCCGCACCAAAAAGCAAGAGGCATTTCTCCGCAGATCTTCTTGTACCAACACTGAGGTGGCCAAATCCCGTGGACTTTACTTAAAGCTTACCTAGGTGAAACACCCTTTGAGTCAGTGGAAACTTTTACTGAGCAGTGCTTGAGTAAGAAAGCTGAAGAAAGCATTGCCAAGTAGATGGACCGAGCAGATGCTCTGCTTAGCCTTTTCCACCTAGCACTCTGCTGGACAGAGAGATGCCATCCAGGAGCTTGCGGAGTGCTGGGAGAGAGGAGGAAAAGCATTGCTGAAGTATCAGTGCTTGAAGGCGTTGGGGCTGAGAGTGGTTAATTATCCCTGTGCTGCTGCTAGGAGAAAATTCTTGCTTCCTCAGTGCCAAAGTCCTTTCAGCACAAGCTGTGCTGGCAGAACAGGAGCAGGGCCGTACCCTTGCAGTGCCTGGTACAGCGTGGCCCTTGGGCTGCTTCTGTGGGCTCAGGGCTCAGCTCTTCCCTGGCCCGGTGCCTTCATCCATGGGCCACTGTTTCTCCTGCCTGGGAGAGGCTTTGGAGCAGTGCAGTATAAAATACCAGATTTTATATGTGCATGTGTGTGTAACCATATATGTGAAAGAGAGGGGAAGAAACTTTATATGTACACACCTGCATGCACTTATACACACATGCATGCACTTATTTATTTACAAAGGTTGTACCTTTTAAACCTAAAGCAGGTGATAAAAATTGCAGTGAGGTGGAGTCAAACTTCAGCACGTAGTGCCTGAGTTCTCTTCTCTGGCACCATGTTTCTCAGTAGCCTCCATACGTGTATTTGAAAAGACATTCATATTGATAGTATTTAAAGTCAGCTGACTCACAGCTGTGATGTAGAGGTTAATTAGCTAAAATGTTTGGAAGCTCATGGAAGGTGAAAAGCAGTCTTGCATGTTGTGTGCATTGTTGCTGTTGATTTCTATGGAGAATTGGCTTGGCTGCACACGTGCCACATGCTGTGTGGTGCTGGTGTGAGCTTGGGTGTGGGATTCATGGGTGCCTGGTACTTTTATCCAGCAGCATTAAGGTACCAGTGAGTAGTCAAAGCATCTGATCAACCGATTTAAATAAAGTGTGATAAAGTGTGGTGGAGGCCACAGAAGTGAGAGCTAACAAAGACTCTGGGTTGCTGCAGATGCTGGTCAGAGTTTTCACTCGCTCAGGCTTGCCTCTTTCCTTAACTTCTTCAGAGCCCCTTGGTTTCCCCTAATTTGCCAGAAATGCCTGCAGACTGGGCACATGCTCACATAAGTGCTGTAGCAAGGCACCACAAAGCCTACTTTTCACATTGCTTCTTTTTGCTTTTTTTTTTTGGAGGGGGCAGATGATTCCCTTAGTTCAATCCCTGCCTCAGTGCTTGGGGCTTTCAGCTGCCAGAGCAGCCGCTGCTGCGGATGTCTCGCGTCCCCCAGGAGCTACACGAGGAGCTCCGTGACTTCCTCCTGCGGAGCCCGTGTGTCTCCTTTGATTTTCCTCATGCCTGACGTCTTCCTCTTGCTGCTGGTGATGTCCCCGGTGGCCGGGACGCTGTGCGTGTGGAAGTGCTTCAGCAGGCGAGCAAGGGCAGATGGAGTGTCCTGCTGCGGTCCCCAGCCAGATGGCATGGGGTATTCATCCCATTGGAGAAGGACAGTGATGCAGGTGGGCAAAATG
>JAVCKT010014802.1:0-20710 GCA_032273925.1 Rhynchotus rufescens
GAAGAGGCTGCAGTCCGGGTTCCGCTTTGACCGAAGGGGGAAAGTGGCTTTTAACGTGGCCCGCCCAGGCTACCAGTGGGTTTTCCCTGTGTAGTTAAGCAGGGAAGCCCTAACTGTGCTGCTTTCCCAGCCCTTGTGCTTAGTGTCGCCTGCCCAGTGAGGGCGGCAGGGGAGGGATGGACAAGGTGCCGCCCGGAGCGTGGGGTGGCGTGAGGCAGCTGGGCGGGTGTGCAGGTTGTGCAGGGAGCTGCTGAGTCACCGCGGGAGCTGCTGAGTCACCGCGGGAGGTGCTGAGTCACCACAAGCAGCCCTGCTGCCGCCGGGGCTGCTCAGGGCTGCCCGCGCGCTGGGGCTTTGCAGCACGTGGGAAGGTGCCTTCCGTTTTCAGCAAACTGGGGCTTGTGCCACTGGCCAGGCAAGGCAGTTTAATCCTTAACACTTATCCAGGTTGGGTTAGCAGACGCTTGGCCGTTCAGCTTCATCCCCTGCCACGGACATGTGCTCCCCAATCTGAGCTTCTATTTAAAGAAATTCCACATCTGGTCCTTTATGTTGGAACAGATAACCTTGGATGTGATTTTTAGCAACAAAGGGCTGGAGCTTTGCTGTGGTCTGGTCAGGAGATTAAAATTGCCTCCAGGACTATTCCATGAGCCCTGGGGACCCACCTGCCCATCTCCCTAAGTCTCTGGCAGAGGGGAGAGGCAGAGATAGGCAAATACTTTGTTCCAGTCTCTGTACTCTTTCTGAGCAGGTCATGCAGCGGGTTTGTAAGCAAGTGGCGTTGAGGTTTTTCTACTTTTTCAAGCCCTGGGCAGGGAGAAATGCAGGCAGCAAAGAGCTACTGTGAAAGGGACGACCCAGCCAGGGGTTCCTGGAAGCAGGGACTTCCTCTCTACCTTGGCAGGTTGCTGTTTCTCAAGCTAGTGATCTCTGTGCCAGCCCTCGTGAGCAGGAAGCGTTTCAAGCTCAGCTTAAAACAAGCAGCTGCCCTCATGCACACTGAACTTCTCTTTCTGTAATTGTAATTCTCTGTTGCCAGTTCCCAGCCATCTGGCCTGAAATATGTGCCCTCTGCCCTGTGGAGGGATGCGCTGCTGCCCCGTCCTGCCACTTGGGCTGTAGAAGAGGAGCACAAGGAATTTGTAAGAGATCCTCCTTGGTGTGGGAGAGACCTCAAAAGCCTAGCTGGCTGTTCTTCCCAGAGCCTGGCTGGAGGAGGGTATTAAAGGTGCAGCGTTAGATCTGTGGTTCACAAATGCAGAGCTGATCCTAGGAAAGTGTTGCCCTCTGGCTCAGATCGGAGCAGTCCCCTAGCTGCTCTGGCTGGATGTGGGGCACATCCTTGGCTTTGCTCTCAGCCTCACTCTTCCTGGGCCTAGAGCAGGGAGCCAGCCTGGCCTAGGAGCTCACGGAGGGTCCCTGCTGTCCCGGCTCCCAGAGCTTGCAGGGAAGCCCAGCTTTTCTGGTACTGACAGGTTGATTCAAGTATGTCCATCTTAATTGCTGCACTTGTCCCACCGGTGGCTGCTGGGTTTCGTTCAGGGGCTTACCCAGCTCTGTGACCTTGGTGGCACCGTGCCCATGGTGGTGCCTCTGCCTTTGACCTTGCTGGTGACGTGCAGAGAGCAGGGCAAAGCTCTCGTCCTGCCTCTCCAGACGGGACCCTGGGGACTGTGAAGGGTTCTGGCAAAAGGATGGATGATGGTGGGGGAAGTCGCCAGCTCCCTGTGACACCCTGGTTAAGATTCCTGTTTTCTGTTTTGGTTTTCTTTCTCCTGAAAAGGGAGAAGCTCTCTGTGAGTGTACTGAGAGGATCAGGAGGCACCGGATACTGCAGCTCTGTGTCCTACACATAAGAACCCAGGGAGACTCATTAACCAGATCAGCAGTTTTGCATATATAGTCCTGCACTTTGACAGAAAGTCATTCTTTGTCCCTGTTAAATACGTGGCCTTGCAGCCTCAGACATTGTCCCTCTCCCTGTAGCCAAAGTAGGGGTTTGGTCTGGCCTCGGTTTCGCAGATGTCAGAGCTTTCTGACCCGACTGGGGCTCTGTGACCCTGCTGGAGCCCCCATGCTTGGCCCGAGTCACCTGCATGTCGCTATAGACAAAATGCTGCAGCCGGCTGCTCCTGGGTGGTTGTGGCTGGAGCCCCCCGTCAGCCTGTGTCTGACTTGCAGGCTGTGGGACAGAAGATCCGATCCCTGTGCTTTTTCCCCATATCCGATGGGAAGTGGCTCCTCCAGGCGCGCGGCTGCCGCAAACAGAAGCACGGATTGGTGCGGCAGGCGCCCGCGGAGCCCACGGACGGTGCGCGGAGCGCGCGGCAGCCGCGACGCTCGTGCTGCAGCTCTCCTTCCCAGGGAGGCACTTGGGCTTCAGACTCTCTCTCTTGCAGCCATCTGGAGACCCAGACGGAGAAAGGGCCTGCCCTGGGCGGGAGGTGTTGGCTGCACCTGAGGTCTCCAGGCCCGCAGGGAGCACATGGGGCTGCACCGCGGCCCTGCTGGGGAAGCCGCCCAGGGCCGGGGTGGGGGACAGGCTGCCCAAGGCCTGATAAGGCGACGACTTCGCCTGGAGGGCAGCCGGGGAGCCTCGAGGAAACCCTGCCCCAGCTCCTTATCACAGCGGTGCTCACGAGGGCAGCGCCTCCAGGCTGCCTTGCTGCCCTGTTCCCCCGCGGGGCACTTGAGCCCGCGGCCTCGTCCCTGCCCCAGCATCAGGCCGGGGCACTTGGGGCAGCCTGGCTGGTTTTCCTGCCTGCCTCACTGCCTTGTGGAGCTTGTGGCCTTGCCCTGGGGCCTGCGGCAGGGCTGTGGCGTGAGGGGGTGACTCAGGCAGGAGGAAGGGGTGAATCACTGGGAGTGAGTCAGCGGGAGGCCAGAGGCAGGTGCCCTCCCAGGGCCGGGCTCGAGGCGAGCCCGGGGCCTTGCAGAGGCTGCAGAGCAGAGGGAATGGGCCAGGATCCTTGGGATGTGGCTCGGCCACGTGTGGCCTGGGCCAGTGCCGGACCTACCCTCTGCTCCCATCTGCTCCCACCTTCACCGCTCGGCCGGCCTAGGGGCTGCGGTGGTGAGACTGAAGACAAGCTCTATGAGGGAGTGACCAGGTAGCCCAGCCTCCCTGCACGGGGTGAATCCTTGTCCCTGGAGGCTGTGGGATGTGCAGCCGGCCCTGGGCAAATGGGGCAGGTCTCTGCTCTGGTCACATCCTGTCCACTAACCTTCGCCTGCACTCAGAGAGTGGGAGGAGGATGGGGAAACTAATGATCCCTGCTGGGACAGAGGAGGATAAATGGATAGTTTTGTACTGAGTGATCATGGCACGCAGGAAGAACCGGTATGAGAGGATGCGCTGCAGGCCTGTGGGTGCAGGAGGATGCTGGCTCCAAAAGCCCTGCTGTGGTCTGTGAGGATGCACGTGGTCTGTGACGGGCTCACGGAGGGCTCCTGCTCTGGACTGACTTGTTTTTGTCTTCGTCTTTCCTAGCTGGTCGCCAATGAGTTTGGCTCCTTCAGAAGGTGCTGCCCATCACTTCCTGGAGCCATATGGTGCCACAGCAGTAAAGCTAAAGCTCTGTGTATTTAGAGCCAAACCTCTTGGAGCGGGTACTTGGGATTCACCTTGGGTACAGGCTGACACGGGCACGCTGCAGTGGAAACTGAAAACTATACTTGGTGTCTCTGGCAAGCAGCGCTGTGGATCCAGTTCTGAAAGCAAAACAGCCCCCTCTGATTTTTCAGTGTTGTGGCAAGTTGTGTCTCTAAGGTCTGTAGGGCGCTGCTGCCCAGGCCCTGCTCTCCTCCCTGGCCATGTGCTTGGCTGGGAGGGATGGAGATTAAGAGGCTCCCACTTTGCTCGGAGCTGCCCTGGGGCCACCTTGGGCTGTGGCAGCCTCCCGTGCCGCAGTGCGCTCTGCTTGCAGGTGCCCAGGGAGAGCAGGGTGGCCTTGCTGGCCGTGGTGCTTGCCTGCCTGTGGGAGGCTCCGTGCTGGGCTGGGACGTGGTGGAGTCCCTGAGCCGAGCCTGGCAGAGGGGCTTCACTGCGCCGCGAGCGACGGCTCCCTCTTCCCTGTCAGCTGCTTTGCCAGGCACAACCTGTGAGTTCGGTTCTTGCAGGTTCCCCTCGGCTGCTGCTCCAAGGGGACAGGGTGAACTGAGGGTGAGGATCATAGAGTCATAGAACCCTTAAGGTTGGAAGGGACCTCCAGAGGTCATCTACTCCAATCCCCCTGCACGCGCAGGGTCACCCAGCACACGTGGCACGGGGCTGCGTCCAAGGGGGTTTGGAAAATCTCCAGAGAAGGAGACTCCACAACCTCCCTGGGCAGCCTGTCACCCTCACTGTCAAGAGATTTTTCCTTAAGTTCCTGTGGATGCTCCCTTGAAAGAGTTTGCCTCTTAGCATCTCCACAGGGGCTGGATGAGGCCAGCCTGGCTGAGAGCTCCTCCAAGGAATGGATGTTGCAGGAGAGATGCTGCTCCCCATGATGGGTCTGCGTCCCCACCTTGCCGCCAGGTCAGCGTGTGGCTGTTGCACAGATCTTCCCACCCCTTCCCTGAAATGTCCGTCCTCATCCTGGCTCCCCGGGGGCTGTGTCCCCAAGGTGACACCTCTCCCACTGAGGTGTGGCTGCCACCGAGGCCGGCACGGACCCAAAGCTGCCAGGTCCAGTGTGTGACTAATTGCAGACTGACACATTTCTCTCCCTTTTCATCCTTCCCCACCCTGAAGCTGGACGGGTGTCAGTGGAGGAGGTTTGGGGCTCCCCAGGGTGAGTCAGATGGGGGGAAATGAGAGAGCTCAGCTGAGGGGCTGTGGGTCACAGCAAAGAACTGGGGGCTAAGAGCAGTGGGGCTGAGCAGGGCATGGCCAAGCACAGGGATCTCGTTGCAGCTGCCCCACGGGCATTTGGAGAGAAGCTGGAACAAGGCTCTTCTGGGAAGTGGCCAGGGACAGGATATTAGGCAACGGCACAAGATGCATCAAGAGAGATTCCTGTCAGATTTTAGGGAAAAAAACATTTCTCTGGAGGGCAGTCAAATCGTAGAGCAGACCCAGACAAGGAGACCAACCTTTGCCTTTGGAGGCTTTCTGCCCACAGTGGGGCCGGGTCCTGAGCAACCTGCTCAAGTTCAGGCTTGCTTGGAGCAGGGCTGGACAGGGACCCCATGAGGTCCCCTCCTACCTGTGTCATCCCACAGACCTGCCCTTCTCAGGGAAGCTGACGGTGTCGCAGCTCAGGCCCTGCTGGACCGTCCTGCCTGCAGGTGAGCAGAGACCCCGGGGGGCTGTTCTGTTAATGCCCTTTGCTGCGTCTTGGCACAGCAGGAACCAGCCCCTCTTGTGGGTCTGTCTCTCAGCAGTGTTGGAGGCAGCAGGATTGTTCTGCCTCCACCTCTTAGCTGGAGCATCCTTCTCTCCAGAGCACCGGGCTGTTTTTGTGCTTCTTGCTTCTTCACTATGTGCAGGGTCTGCACAGTCTGGCCCTGGCACAGGGCAGGGAGCCCCGCTCGGTCGACGCTGCAGGACTGAGAGCCCCAGGGGCTGCCCGTGCTGCAGGGAGGCTGCAGTGGCCCCGGCCCTCCAGGTGGGAGAGCTCCGGGTTCCTCTTCCCTGGGAAGCCCCTCTGGGGTCCAGAGGCAGCGGGGATCGGAGGGAAAAGCACCAGCCGTCCTTCTAAAGGCTCCGGCTGCCTGGCCATCCCAAGCAGATAGGGAGCAGATGGAGGCTGAGAGGAGCCCAGAGGACTGTCTGGAAAGAATTACGTGCTCCCAGTACTTTCTGTTGCTTTGCCAGCCTTTTATTCTCATGGCTGCTCTTTTCTTGATCCTGTCCTTCTGCAGGGCTGGCTGCTGGCAGCCTCATCAGCCTTGTCTGCAGAAACAGCTCCACTCTGCAACTTACTGAGCCGCCTAACTTGGACCATAGCGTCTAATGCTCCAGAAACCCGTGCCTGGTGTGTAACTGCAAAATGTTTTTTAGTACTTGCCTCGTCCCCCTCTACCAGGGTAACAAATCGGAGCAAAGGGGGTTGCATGTGGCTGCATTGCCCAGGCACAGTGACCTGCAGCAGCATGAGCATCCCCATCTGGCAGAAACTGGAAGGATGTCCCTGACATTCACACCCCCAAGACACTTCTAGGTGGGTTTGCACTGTCAGGAGGTTCCCACAGGCCTGTGTTCCTCTGCACATTCCTTGTTGAGTTGCCCATCTAGGCCTGTCCCTTGGGCTTGCTGGTGCTGGGCTGCCCGGAGTCAGAGAGCTCTGCTCGCTCCCTTCCCTGGCTGCACCTCCTCACAGCTCCCTGTTGCTCAACCCTGCCCTGGGCGCTGTTGCGTTGCTTGGATATCCCTCTTACAACACTCGAGAGCAGCAGGGTCCGATGGGCTGAGCCAAGAGGCCCCTGAGGTCCGTCCCCACGTGCACGGGTACATCGCTGCGTGGCCTGGGAGCAGCTGATTCCTTGGAAAGCTGTGAGGGCTGCGCAGGCTCCATCTCCCTATGGACGGCAGAGCCAGGAGGTCTGGGTCCCTCGTGGCAGGGCCGCCACAGGGTTAAGGATGTTTTTGGCCCAGGTGCCGTGGTAGAGCTGGCTGCTGATGTCGCTGAGCTTTGCGTGCTCCTGTTGAAGGTGTGCCACACGCCTGGTCTGCGGCAGCAGAGTCGCCTTGTTTTGTGGGGAAGGTTGCCTGGGGATGCGGCTGTGGCTTGATCCCAGCCCTGCTCCCGTCACTTCTGCGGGGACGGAGGATGCCCACACGTCGGCACGGGCTGTGCTGCGTGGTCTGCACGGACTGCACCCCCTGAGAGCCCCGGGGCAGCTCCCCTGGGGCTCCCCTCTCGCATGGGGCACTTCATTTGGCAGCAGTGCGAGCGTTCGCGTGGCAGTGGCGACAGCCATTCCTGCTGCCTCAGCAGCCCTCTGCCCTCTCCCTTCCTCCAGGCTTGCCGAAAGGGCAACCCTTGCCCTCGCCTGACAAGCTGTGGGATGTTGAACTGAGCATGGAAATTTCTCTGTGATAATCCTCTGCAGTCAAGCAAGTACAGAGCCCAAATACCTCCTGGGTGTCCCCGCTTTGGCTAGACTTGAGACTTTCTAAATCGCAGCTGAAAGGGGCAAATGAGGGGGCTGGATGTGCGTGTGTATAGGGCACCTCTTCCCCCCTGTGCCACGCCAACAGGCAATGCCAACAGGCAATGGACAAGACACTGAATGTCGCCCCTGCAGCTGCAGCCTTATCTGCAAGCTGCAGCTTGGAGGTGCTGCACGAAGGCCCGAGCACCTCCCTCAGAGGGCCCTTGCGGTGAGGGGAAGTGCATTGCAAGACAGGCCCTTCCCACGGCGCCCGCTGCTGCGCAATCCCTGCGCGGGAAGGGGCCCCGCAATCCCGGCACCCGTCTCAGCACGGCTCCCCCTTGTACCGCTCAGCTTTGAGACCTGTGTCTCCAGCTGCTTCAGGTACCGCAGCCCCCCTGGGACCGTCCCCGTTGCTCTGCAGAGCTCCTGCGGCTGCTTAGGGGGCATGGCAAGAAGGATGTTCCTGTTGCTGTCCTGCGTGGGCATTGAGGACTCCTCGGTGGGTCTGGTGAGTTGTGAGCAGAGAGGCTCAGGCCAGCAAGGATGGGATGGAGAAGATGAGGGCTGGTTAGAGCACTTGCTGCGGAAACCAGGAGGGGATGGAGCACAGGGGAAGGGTGCGTGGGGCTGCCTGTGCTCAGGGCAGGGCTGCAGGTGGTGGGCACAGGGGCTGGCATGGGGGCAAGGAGCAGGGCACTGTAGGGACACCAAGTCACGCTGCCCTGGCAAGTGTGTTGAGGGGCCGGTGGCCTGTGTGCCTGGCTGCAAGCAGCGTGGATCATGGTGGGGATATGGGGAGTGGTTGTGTTGGCTCGGAAAGGCGGGGGGAAGGCGTCGGGAATGGCTAGGGTTGTGTAGGATGGGGAGAGGCGGGAGGCGGGCGTTGAGCTGGGGAGCAGGGCACGGGCAGCAGAGGTGCCGTCGCCACCGGCCACTCGGGTTGTCCTGCCCTCTTCTCCCAGTGCTCTGGGCATCAGCTCCCTCGCGGGCTGCCCCTCTGCAGCCCTGTCACCCAGCGCGCCCTGCCCCTCTGTCGGCACCCCTGCGGCTTCCTGTGGCCGTCCAGGGCCGGGGTGCGTGTCCACCTGACCTGGTAACTGCTCACGCTGGAAAATATCCCCTGGTTCCAGCTGGCAGCGAGGCCTGGAACGGAGCAGCAGCTCTGTGTGGCTGCTGGGGCTGTTTGGGCCACCACCTCGAGAGGTTGGCGGAAGGCTGAGGTGGAGCCCACGGACACGGAACCCCTGTGCAGATAGAGATGACTAGGACCTTGCTTTGGGTGCGGAGCAAGCAGCGGGCTCCTTCCCGCTGACCATGAGGTGGCTCTTCCCCAAAGAGTGACTCTCCCACAAGGCCGGTTGGACTGTGGCACCCCAGAAAGCAGCCTCGCCGTGGGGCTCGCCATGCGGTGGCCGCGCTGTCCCCTGGGGAGCGGTGGCACGCAACGCTCGGCCCGAGGGCAAAGCCGCGCTCCTCACCGCGAGCCCGCAGGAATTTTCCCCTTGTGGCCAGCTGTTGTCCTGGGCCTGCCTCGCGTCCGGCAGCTCTTCCCACTCGGCCTTTCCTGGCCGAGGGGAACCCGGGGCCGGCCCCGCTCCAGAGCACCTCGGCCAGGTGAGTGGCCGCCCGCCCAGGCTGGCAGGGTGAGCGGCGGTGCCGGAGCCCGGCAGCCTCCGCTCAGCTCCGCAGGGATCCTCTCGGGCAGCAGAGAGTTTTCCCCACCCCCAGCTCTGCCGCTGCCTCTTTGTTTTCTGGCAGAAGCCTCGGTGCCTTTTCAGCGGCGCGAGGCGCTGGGCGGGCGGCTGCGTGTGCCGGGCGCGCGCCCCGCGGGCGCCGGGGGCTCCTCTCCGCCGGCCGCCCCTGCGCCCGGCCGGGCTGCGGGGCTGCCGCCTGCCTCCCATCAAGCCCCTCTTCCCCGCGGGGGCAGCCTTGTCCGCACCGTGCCACAAGTGCAGTAAGTTGGAGGGGAAGGGGACAGCGCTGGGCTCGGGGCTCGGGCTCTGCGCCGCGGGGCTCCCGTGCCGTCGCGGTGCCCAGCGGATACCTGGGATCAGAGCAGTGCAAAGGAATGGGGGGGTGGGAAGGGGGCGAGGGCTGCGGCTCGGGATGCGGCAGTGCCTGCGGATTGCGCCGTGCCTGCGGATTGCGCCGTGCCTGCCTCTCGGTGTATTTGATCTCTCGACTTCCAGCGGGGACTGAATTCCTGTGCTGGATTCTGGGCTCGGCTCTCGTGAAAGGATCCAATTATTTCAGAGCTTTGAGCATCTCCATTTGCTGCCCATATTTGCAGCACCCGGGTCTGCGCTGGCTGGAATTCCGAGTGATTAACGTGACTGTGACATCCCTCCTAGGGGTGTTATCTTTGCTCGCTGTCCCCCACCGCCCCCCTCTTCCTCCTCCAGCAGCGAGCGAGACAGACAGGCAGGCAGAGACAAAGGTCTGTCCTCAACCTGCGCCGTGCTCCCCGCGAGCGGCTGCTGCGAGCGACCCGATCCGGCCGCTCGGATCCCACGCTTCCCGAGGCTCCTGTCTGAGGGCTCTGCCAAGGTTTGGGCTGGGCGGGCAGGGGCTGCTCCCGCTGCTCTGGCCACCTTTCCCGCTTGGATGGCACCGCTCCGGGGGGGTGGCTGGTGGGACGTGCGGGGAGCCCTGTGCAGGTGGCTGTTGTGCGCGGAGGGGCCGCTGCTGCCCGCGGGCCATTGTCAGCGCCGGGGCTCGCCCCGAGGTGCGTGCGGGGCCGCGGGCTCAGCCGGGGCGCCCCTGGGCTCCCTTGCATTGTGTCGTCCTGGCTCGGGCCCCGCAGAGCTACGGGGCTGGCGTCGCCCCCAGCGAGGCCGCGGGGCCCTGGGGAGGAGCTGGGGCTCCCGCCGCGGCGCGGCCGTGCGCTGTCCCCTGCGAAGGGAGGCGCGGGGTTCCTGTCTGCAGGGGCCCTCTCGAGTGCCTGTGGGGCTGGCAGCCTCCGGCCGGGCGCTCCCTCTCGCTCCGTCCATCCCTTCTGGGCTGGGGCTTCCTCCCTGCTACCTGCACAGACACTGGCATGGAGCAGGGCTCTGCAGCTGCGTAAATCTGGGACAGTAGCAGAGCAGCACCTGCCTCTGCAGTGGGGCACAGATGCTCCCTCTCTCTGCATCATCGTTTTTCCCCCTCTCCGTTTCCACCGAGTGTGGGCTCCTTCCCCCCGACCTGAAGCCGGGGCGGGAGAGCCGGAGCCAGCCCCGCTCCTTCCGGCTCTCCCTTGGGCACAGTTTGCGGCTGGAGCAGCAAACCTCCCTCCAGCAGTTGATCCACCGGGTTGGCACCTGGGCTGGTGCCGTCTGCGCTTCCCATTCCTTGGGCTGCGGTGCTCCCGCAGGCTCCACGGAGGCCTTTCTGTGCTGGTGGCCCTGCCGCTGCTGCTGCCATCCCCTGGACCTCATGGAAACTTTTCATGCTTCCCTGCCTGCCCCATCCCTTGGCAGGGGCAGAATAATCAGAATGGCAACAGGTCCCTTTGCAGGTGGGAGCCCTCAGCTGCAGCCCAGCTGCCGCGTCGCCTGGCTCGGAACCCTTTCTGCCACCCTGCCCTCTTGCCACCAGCTTGGAGCTGCAGTCTGATTATTCTGTGTCTTGGTAGGAATGAGGCCAGCAGGTCATCCAGGTCCCCAGCCCTCGGTCCTGGCTGGGTGGGTCGGGGTCTGGTAGCTCAGTGTCCGCAGTGTGCTGGAACATGAGTGTCTTTGTGCCAGCACCTGGGACTTGCTCCCTCCCCACTGCCCCTCTGGCTCTGGGGGCTTCCAGGCCCTTTCTCCAAGCCCAGCCGGGTGAGATGTGGAGAGGAGAGCTGTGGAACAGGGTGCTGGGAGACCTTGTCCAAGAGATGGTGGCCTTGTGTCCCAGGCCGCCCGTGGCCCTCAGCTGTGGGTGTTCACATGGTCCCACGGACCTCCCCGCACAGGGTGCCAGGGCGAGCGTCTGTATGAAGATCTGCCCATGGAGCTGAGCCGGGGCACTTGCGGTGCCGCGGGACGGGTCACCCGGCTGTGCGCGCTCGGGGAGCTCGTGTGTCGCGCCCGGGTCCTGGCGGATCCCCAGCGATGCCCTGGCACTGCTCATGGTGGCTCTCGGGTTGCTCTGCTCTCGGGGACTGGCTGCAAGTGCCATTAATTACAGATGCCGCTGGAAGCCTAATGAAAGACTAGCCAGGGTCAGCGCCAGCGCTGCAACGAGCACTGCCAGTGTCCTCCTGGGCTAGGGCTCCAGCTGGAAAGACTCTAACCTGCAGAATTTGCCTTACCGGAGTGCCAGAATAGGGGACATCCGGGTGTTTGGTGTTTCTGAGCATCTCTTCATGGATTTTGCTCACCTACCTGGCCCAGCTGTTTCTATTCTGGTCCTGTGCCCTGGAGATTTGGCTGACTGGGAAATGGGGCATGAACTTCTCTTATCTGGGTGCTGATCTGCACCCTGCTCGGAGGGCAGCGGCTCTGGGGGACACAGATCCCGCAGTGCCTGATGCCCGGGGTGGCAGGATGTGACCTTCACGTGGAGCCTGAGCGGTGCCTGCGCGTTGTGGGGGCTACGTGAGGCCGGGGCTGCCTCCAGGACAGCACCTGCATGTGGGACCCCCAGCTGGACCAACAGCAGCTTCTCTGCAAACAGCTGCTGCCCTCGAACTCCTCCTACATGGGAGGAGAGATGGGGAGTGTGTGGGCCCAGCCACAGGCAGCACTGCCTCCCTTTATCCCCCGTTCCTCTACCCTCAGCCTCATCAGGGGCAGAGGTTCCTCAGGGCTTGTGCTCGCTGTGGAGGCCTCGTGTCACGGGTTGCTCCCAGGCTCACTCTTCTCCTTGGCCTCCCCTAGGCATCAAGGCACAGTGCTGGTGGATTATGACTGCAGGGGAGCCGTGGCCGTGCCCGGGAAGCCACATTGCATCTACACATCCCCTTCGAGCATCAAGGGCAGCTTTGAGCAGGTGAGTGCTGTGCACGTGAAAGGGCTGCTGTCTGCTCTGGGGGAAGCTGGTGGGGAGCCGTCGTGGCTCAGGGCTGGCAGATTCCTGGTTTCTGCCTTCCTGACAGACATTTCTTATTAAAGGATGGAAACTGCAAGCTGTTCTTGTATGCAGGGCCACAAAGTGGTGGGTGCTGTGGGTGAAAGGGCTGGGAGGTGGACATGAGACCTGTAGCCTGGGGATGCTGCTGATCTGTAGCATCTTGGAATGCACAAGCTGTGAAATAGTCATCACAAATAAGTAGAAATCTGCCTGGAAGCACAGGTTTTCATAAAGGTAAGCAAGCAAAAGGGATATAAAATTCACAGCTTAGCTTAAAGTGTTTGTGGTTTAAGCGGAAATCATGTTGATGATACTGCCTGAGATGGCCTGCAGATGGATGTGGTCTTTAGATTTGGGGGGTGGAGAGAGACTGAATGTGGGTACTGCTCTGCCTGAGTGACACCACAGGCAGGTGGTGCCTGCCCTGCTCTCCATGAGCTTCTGAGTCCCTGCAGCCCTGCTCCTTCCTCCCTTTTTCCTCCCCAGAACCCCTGTGGAGACCGAAGAGCTGGAGAGGACGGTGCGGAGGTCTGGAGGCGCCCCGTGATGGTGGGAGCCTGTCCCCGGCAGCCAGGCCGCTTTTGGGGGGTGCCCGGCTGGCAGGTGTCATCAGCTGCTTGTGCCAACAACTCTCCGCTGCAGGACGGGGAGCCCAGACTGGAGCAGAGCGGGGTCCTGCTGCAGAGGGGTGAGTGCAGAGGCAGGACGGGCTGCAGGGCAGCACGTTGCACCTTTCATTGCTCGGCCCACCCTGAGTCCTTGGGCCCAACTGCCTCGGCCTGTCACCCTCCCGTCCCCATTGCTGTGGGGGGTCAAATACCCTGCAGCCTCAGTCCCCAGGGAGCCTGACCCACTTGAGGGTTGTTTTCGCTGTCACATACCTGCCCCCAAGGTTTTGCATGGGAGCAGGACAGAGCCCTGGGGTCAGGCTGAAGTTGGAGCTGCCAAACCTAGGCTCTTTATCAGGCTCTGGAGCTCCACAGCTTGGGGGGAATTTTTCTGCAGAGATCCCATCTTCTCGGGTCTTGTGACTGTTCCAGTGTTTATCCAGGCTGGCTGAGGACCGGGATCTCGGGCTGATCTCCTTGCTCTTGCTCTGTGCTCGCAGATGCTGCGCTGCAGTGCACCCCGTAGCAGAGGGCTCGCCCGGACGTCCTGAGCAGGGTGGCTGCAGCTCCCACCCGCAGCCTCCGCACAGCGGCCCCGCGCGCTTCACTCCCTCCCCTGCTGCCGTATGGGCTGTTCTGACTCGGGCTCCGCTCGAGCTCCAGCCAAGTGAGGCTCCATGCGGCACATCCACGCGGACACGGCGCTGCCCCCAGGGCGCAGCGCGGACTCCGGCCTGTCCCGGCCGCGGGCAGAGGCGGCCTTGGAGCCTTCCTCGCAGCGCTGCGCTCGCCGCAGCATCCTCATGGGCTACAACGAGACAGAGATCAAGCGCCAGAAGGTTTACCAGGTCTCCATCTTCTCCCACCTCTCCAGCTCCTCCGAGGGCACGGAGCAACGGACAGGCGGCCGGGCAGCCCTTAAGCGGGGATACCCCGAGCAGCGAACTCCGGAAGGGACGCGGGATCCCAAACGAACTCCCTGGGGCAGCGGGGGCACGGAGGGCAGGCGGGACGCGGGGCCCGGGCAGGGTTCCCCGGATGACGACGATGCCTTTGAGGACGGCCTGCTGGTGGAGGAGCTGTCGCTGTGCGGCTCCGCGCAGCACTTCTCGCACAGCGGGCTGCGCGTGGTGGAGCACCGCTGCGAGGGCAGCCCGAGCCGCAGCCCCAAGGGCGCCGCAGAGGTCAGGTTGCCAGATGCCTCGGCCTCCTGGCCGCAGCACATTGCTTGCAGTACTTTGCACACGAGGGACGGTTGTCCCGACCCTCCAGGGGATCAGCCCGGAGACCGTGGGGAGAATGGGGAGCGGGCGAGTGGCCACAACCTACTTGAACTTGAATTGCACCATATTGCACAACCCCCCCAGGCAGACTCTGGTGGGAAGAGAGAGAAGGCGGGGGACAGCCCAGCTAAGCCAGACAGCAGGACTGGCACAGAGGGGGAGTTGCCAGTGACGGCCAACGGGTGCAAGGAGCCGCCAGCCGCTGAGCCAGCGCTCAGCCCCGAGCCGAGCAGCCAGAGCCCCTTGGAGAAGACGCCCTGCGGGAGCAGCCGGCTCGGCGGGAGCAGCTGCCCGGCCAAACGGAAGCTGCTGCCAGCTGGGGAGGCCGCGGCTGACTCCTGCTCCGAGGACGAGAGCCTGTCCCCGCCGGCGAGGAAGAAGAGGGCCCTGCCATGCCACCCCGTGCCCACGGCGTGCCGCAGCACCGACGCCAAGGGCGCCCCTTTCTGGAACCACCTGCTGCCAGTGGCCAAGGTGAGCATCGCCCATGGAGTGGGGACAGAGGCAGGGGCTGCCCGGCGCTCAGGGTTGAGCTCGTGGGCATGTGGCCAGTGTGGCCCAGCAGCCAGGCCTGTCCCGGTGCCACCACATGGTGCCTGGTGCCAGGCAGCGACTGCTGGCCAGCCCTGAGGCAAGCGCCCTGCAGAGTGCTTTGGACACGGGCAGGGCCCCTGACATGGCCCAGCACTGTCCCTGCCCAGGTGCCCTTTGGGGGGCTGCCCCCAGCCTGCCTGCCCCCCGCACTGCCCTCCCAGAGCGGGGCCCTCCGGCAGCTTCCCTCGAGCCTCCAGCTTGGTCACACCGGGCAGCTCCGTCATCCCTTTGTGTTGTGCAGCCCTTTGTGCGGCTTCCAGAAGGGAAAATCCCTGAAAAGGGGACACCCTGTGAAAGGAGACAGCAGAGTGACCCCAGCTGCAGCCCCCCGGCTGCTGTGGGGCGGCCTGTGGCTGCGGGCAGGGTGGGCGAGCGCAGCCCTGCGCCCCGCGGCACTGCCATCAGCTCTGCATGAACCGCCTGGCGCTGGCGCTTGACCCGGACTGGCCGGGGAGCTTCCTGGTACGTGGCACCATCCGTGTCCCTGCCAGCGCGAGGGCACCGTTGCCTCCTTCCCTGTTTGCCCAAATGGGGTCAGCTGGGAGACCTGCTGTGCAGCGTGGGGGGCAAGCGGCCGAGCGAGGCCTGGGCAACAGCACCCCCTTCCCCAGCAGAGCCCCTTTAGCAGGGTAAAGACCCGGCCTTGGGGCCAGGTGCTGGTTTGGCAGCTCCCCGTCCCAAGCAGGGACAGCTGGCGTGGGCAGGGGCTGCACGTGGGAGCCCGGCTGATGCCCTGGGGCTGCTGTGGGGCTGCTGTGGGGCTGCTGTGGGGCTGGCACCTCGGGGAGGCCGCTGCCCTGACGCGGCTCTTGCTCTTGCTTCCCCGCAGAGCTCTGCAGACTGCACTGCGGTCGGGAGGAGGCTGAAGAGTGGCCTGCGCCTCAAATCGTGAGTGTCCCGGCAGCCCGGGAGCCATCCCCACCTTGGAGCAGGCCCTGGGGGCAGCACGTGGTCTCTGGGGACACTGGGAGCTCCCAGCACTTGACAGCCCCTTGGGAGGGCCAGGGCTGGGGTAAATCCCTGTCCTTGCCCTGGCCCTGGTGCCGCCCTGCCATGAGACCCGTGTGGGGCGGAGGGGAGGTTCTGCTGCACCTTGTGGAGGGGGAAAGTCTGCTCAGCTTGTCACAGAGAGATGGGGACCCAGAGAGAGGGGCAGGGCTTGTTTGCCAGCTAAGGGCCCCATCCCTGGGGCTGCGGGGAGCACGGGGCTGCCTGCTCCCCGCTCCCGCACTGACGCTCTCCCTCTGCCCCAAGGCGGCATCTCCGGAGCGGCCTCCGGAGGGTGACCCGCTCCTCCGCGGCCCCCTGGGCCACCACCACTGTCAGTCACGCTCTGCTGGGCAACTTTGAGGTAAGGGCTGCGACCTGGGCTGCGACCACCCGTGCGGGAGGGAGCCCTGCAGGCAGGGGTTGGTTCTGTGCAGTGGCACCTGGCCCCAGCAGGACATCCCAGCCCTGAACTTGCCCCCCAGGCCCCAGGGAGAGGGTTGTTGCCCACTGGCCACACTAGGGTGCTTGCACTTGTTCTTGGTGTTAGGTGGCTGGTTTCAGCCTGCTATTCAAGCACGGAGCCCGTCTCAGAAATAGGTGCCACACAGGCAGTCCCGGGTGAGCCCAGAGCCGTGTGAGGACAGCCATGGGTGCTCCTGGTAGAAATGGGTGTTGAGGGGCAGGCGGGGTGTTTGGAGGTCTGTAACTCTGTAATGCTTCCCTTCTGTCCCAGGAGTCCATCCTGAAGGGCCGCTTTGCACCGTCGGGGAGGATCGAGGGTTTCACCGCCGAGATCGGAGCGAGCGGCTCCTATTGTCCCCAACATGCCACCCTGCCTGTCGACGTCACCTACTTCGACATCTCCGAACACAGCGCGCCCTCGCCCTTCCTGGTATGCCCGTGAGGAAGGGCCAGGCTGGGGAGACATGGGCAAGGGCCATGGGGTGTCCTCTGCCATCGCCCCTGGGTGATGTTCCTCCTCCTGGGCCACATGGAGACTGAGCTGAGCACCCTCTTGCAGCCTGTCCCCACTTGCCTTGTCCCACTGAGTGCTGGTGAGAGGGGCCCTGGGCCCCACATCAGCACCCGGGTAGGCTCCCTGGGAGCTGCTGCCCTCTCTCACGTGCTGTTTCTTTTGCCCAGGGAGTGATTGATTTGGAGGCCTTGGGAAAGAAGGGTTACAGTGTCCCCAAAGCTGGAACCATCCAAGTGGTGAGTCATCTCTCGGCCTCTGGTGGCACCACGCAGAGGTCTGGGTGGGCTGCCGTTGCGTTGGAGCCGCTCTGCTTGGTTGTTCTGGTGGGACAGAAGCTCCGTGCAGAGCGTGTGTAGGGCCACCCAGAGAGCGCTCTGTAGGGAAGTGTGGAGTCCCCAAGGAGCTGACAGGGATGCAAGGGGGTGAGAGACATACGGATGTTGAGGAGGGGCTGGAGTCTCCACAGCAGAGCAGGTGGGTGCCATGGGAATAAAACGGGAGCATGGGGGTAGAGCCCATGTCCTGGCCACTTCCTCATCTGACCTGCCCTCCAATCTCCGCTCCCAGACCTTATTTAACCCCAACAAGACTGTGGTGAAGATGTTCTTGGTGACGTACGACTTCCAGGACATGCCGGCCAACCACATGACCTTCCTGCGCCACCGCATCTTCCTGGTGCCCGTGGGGGAAGAGGAGGGGGCCGCTGTGGCCTCCAACCACCCCCCAGGCACTGGCCAACCCCGAAGGGTCCTCTGCTACCTGATGCACCTGAGGTAGGGCAGGCTGGGAGGGATGGACTGGGTCTGGGCTTGGTGCTGGGCTCCCAGGCCCCTCTCCTTTGCGTGCTTGTCACCTCTAAAAATAGTCCTGCTGCTGTCACGGGAGGGTGGCCTGACCGGGTAGCCCTGGGCAATAGCAGGGAATGGTGGCCGTCTGCATTAGAAGGGCTGCAGAGAGATTGGAGCTGCTGTCCTGCCCTGGGGCAGTGGCCTCCCTCCCTCAGGAGGCGGGCAGAGTGGTGGCCGCCTGGACTGAGAGCAGAAATAGGCAAGGGAGATGGTGGGAAGAAGCTTCCTGAGCTGGAGCTCTGCCCCCTGCCCTGCTCTGATCCCACCTCATCCCTCTGAGGCTGCCACATCCTTGCTTGCAAGGCTGAGGTTCCTCTGCTTTCCTCCCTGCACAGGTTTCACAGCTCCAAGTCGGGGAAGATCTACCTTCATGACACCATCCGGCTGCTCTTCTCCCGCAAGTCCATCGAGGTCGACTCGGGGATCCCCTATGAACTGAAATCCTTCACGGAGATGCCAAGGAACCCTTGCTACTCGCCCTGGGTCTGAGCATGGAGCTGCCTGACCTGCTCTGTGACCCAGGGCCCCTGGGGAGCATCAAGCCCCATGCCTCAGAGCGAGACAAGAAGAGGACCCGAGAGCAGCGCCGCTTTGGAGCATCGTCCTGCTCCCCGGGCCACGTCCTGCCCTGCACCATGGACACAGGGCCTTGCCCTGGGGCAGGGCTGCGATTTCCAAGGGGGTTTCGCCAGCAGAGGCTGAGGCCGGGGAGCAGTCCCTGTGCTCCAGGGCCGGGTCCTGCCCCTGCTGCTCCGAGCTCGCAGCTGGGGCTGGGAAGGAGCAGGGTGTTGGGGGGAGGCTGCCCAGGCCAGGCGCGGGGCTGGGGCGCAGGAAGTGCAGAAGGGTTCGTATTTATTAGTATTTATTGTTGCTGGGAGTGCAGAAGAGGCTGCGGCCAGGGATCAAAGGCCCTTTCCCCAGAGCTCCCAGGGGCTCTGCTCCCCTCGCCCTCCTGGCCGGCTGGGCACTGGCTGATGTCCCTGCAGCGGGGCAGGCTCTGTGCAGCAGTGTGGGGCTGCTGGCTGTGGGTCACCCCTGCTCCCTGTCCCTGAGTTGGGGGGTGTCCCCGGCCGTGGGGCAGCATTAGAAGCCGGGGGGAGGCTGGGCCCTGCTCGGGGTGGCCTGGGCTGCCCTGTGCGCCCTTCAGGGCAGGCAGCTCCCAGGAAGCCGGGGCCAGGAGGGAGGTGGCTGGGGCTGTGACACGGAGACCGGGGACAGTCCCTGGGAGAGCAGGGGCAGCTGGAGGCTGTAAGAGAAAGGGGAGATCCCCCCAGGCCCTCCGTGTGCACGCGCGGGGAGACTCCTGCTGCCCTTGCAGCTGCCAGGACCATCCCTGGGGCAAGGACAGGCCCAGGGCAGGCTGCGGGGCGGGGGGAGTAGGGCCCAGAGGGAGCGAAACCCTCTGCGTGGGGCTGGAGGTGCCAGGAGGGGAAGGGGCGGCGGAGAGGCGGCCAAGGAGCCTGTGGGCAGGCGGGAGCAGGGCCAGGGCCGTTCCCTGGAGGCGCCGGGGGCAGCCGCAGCCGCGCGGGCAGCGCGCGGGGCCGGCTCTGGCTGTGGCGCCGGGCCGCGCTCGCGGGCCGCTTCCTGTCTCAATAAACGCTGCTTCCCCCCCGAGCGCCGCCTCCGCGCCCGCCGCTATTGGACGGGAGCCGCGCGCGTCACGGCCGTGCGGGGGAGGCTCTGCTCCCCCCGAGGCCGCTCGGGGCTCCCGGGCGCCGCCGCACTGCGGGGAGGGGGCGACTCGTGCGGAGGGGCTGGGAGAGCGCGGGGTTAGCGCGGGAACCCCGGCAGGAGCCCGGTCCGCGCGTGCGGATGCCTAAGGGAGGGCGTCGAGGATGGGGCCAGGCTGGCGACAGAGGAGAGGCAAGGGGCGCAGGCAGGTCTGCCTGAGTTTGAGGAGAAACCTGTGGGTTGTGGGGGTGTCCGAGCACAGCAAGGGCTGGCTGCTCTGGGCTGTGCAGTCTCCCTCTCTGGAGGTGTTGAGCTGGGCAGTGTGCTCTAGGGGACCCTCTCGGGTGAACTCCAGAGGTCCCTCCCAGCCCCAGCCCTTGGTGATTCCCTTGCTGTCCTTCAGTCTGGTGGCTACGGCTCCACTGAGCAGGACACAGTTATAAAGTCTCGCTGAATTACAGCTGCTGGCCCTGTCTGCTCAGGAGATCTGTGCTCCCAGCTGTAGTTGCCTCCAGTCTCTGGTGCACGGTGGCAATGCTGCTGTTTGCATGGAAAGCGCAGTGGGAGGAGGTCTGTCCACCTAACTGGGGCAGATCCTTGACCCTAGGCAAGGTGAGAGAGGCGGGGAATTAACTCAGGGAGTGTTTAAGTCTCTTGCTGTTATGAAAGGCTTGGCTTGGTCCCTGCTGCAGCCAAAAAGTTTTAAAACCTTTTTGCTGCTTCACTGTCATCATCCTGATGTGCTTAGTCCATGTGTCCATTTGATTCCTCCTCCTTCTTTTTGCTTTCCCAAATCTCACTTCTTTAGAAGGGAGGACTTCTCCTCGACATGTGAGTTATTTTAGGGAAGCGTCTTTCCTCTCATGAGGAAGTGCTGTGTGACATTTGTGGTTTAAGGGTTTCTTTGTCTTTATTTTCTCCCTCCAGATGAGTCAGGCGCTGCTCAGCACTCACCGCCACGCGGTCCCGCCACAGCCCAGGCCTGGCGACGCTTGGGTGCCCTCCTCCCCTCATCCAGGCACCTCTGATTCCGAGGTAAATCTCTTCACCTTTCTTATTTTGTATTTCTTCCCATAAAATGAGGAGGAAAACTCCCTCCTGCACTAGAGAGAGTACTTAAATTCGTGAGTGTTTGGGAAGGTGCAGTTACCATGGAGATAGGAGCCATGTTGGTACCTGTATCGAAAGGGAAACCTGTGAATGTTTCAGAAATGAGGTAGGGGTGAATCCAGCCGCGCGCAGCGAGGAGAGGCGCGTGCCCATGGTGCAGCCCACGCACACGCTGCCACATGCGTGGCCCTTCCACCTTCCCCGGGCAGCACCCGCTGCGGCCGCCCTGCAGAACGGGCGGCCTGCCCCGGCCTCGCGGCGGGGACGCAGCGCTCCTGCCCTTGCTGCCACATTTCAAGCAAGGGGTGTAGTGACAGGCAGTAATTAAAAGGGACCTTGGCAAGCGTGCAAAAAACACCAGATCTTAAATCAAATTTAAAATGTAAAAATGATGCAAAAAGCTGCATTTCCGAGGGAGGGTCAGTGGCTGTAGGGGCTGCTGCCACCAGGGCAGTCACGCGCTCACAACACAACGCGGGGAGGGCGCTTGGCGCGCGGCCCCTTTAAGGC
>JAVCKT010014803.1:4093-16021 GCA_032273925.1 Rhynchotus rufescens
CCAGTCTGTTGCTCCCAGGATGTAGGGACATGTAACACCCTGCACCCCAGGGGTGTTTTGGGGACAGCATGACACCACTATCGAGGAAGAAGCTACATATTCCTTGTTAGCTCTGCTTTGAAAAGACACCAATGTATTGAAAATATACCCTTCTTTCGTTTCAATGTCTTATATTAAGCAAAGTTTCCATGATGCCTTCTTTCCTCATAAGCAGCATAAGGAGAGATTTGCCATCGTAGCTAGTATGTGGTTTTGGATCTCATCTGTTGGCTTAGACATTGATGCAGACAGTATTTTTTGGTCTCGCATGTTCTTTATGAGACTTTCAAGCTTCACATTTTTCAATCAGTCTGTAGGCCCACAGCATGTGTAAATCACTCCTCAGGATCCATAATGAGATGCCATTCAATCTGGCTGGTGAAAGTTAAAGCAAATCACAAACCCCAAAAATATGTTTTAAAAACATAGTTTTGTGATGGTGTCAGACATCGGTCTAGGAGGAAGGAATGAAAGAACTGAGATTGAGAGGGAATGAATATTAAAAATATATATATATATTGAGGAGGCCCAGATACATAAAATATTGCTGCACAAAGGAAATTATTATATATGTCCATGGTGGATAGAATAAGCCATAGCAATTTGAAAATCTTTATAGCAATAAATATTGGAAAACACTAGACCAACCAGCTCTAGGACCTGAGGAGAGTTCCTCTGAGGCTTAGTCTAAGAAATAATGTGTACAAAGGTGGTTTAGATGGAGTTAATCCTTGTTCGATACAACCCTAGAAGGCTGCTGTGGAGCTCCATCAAGTCCATGGCCTACAACTGCCTTGTGTGACACTGTCCCAGGCCTCGCAGGCCTCCACGTCTGGAGCACATCACCGGCAGTAAATTAAAAGGCAGAATACAGTTGACAGCATCACACCACAACAACCAGAGAGCATGTAGCAAGCCATGGATGTAATAACTCTCTCTCTTATTCCTTTGAAATCTCCTTGAATCCCCATGGCCCCAGTGAGGAGAGAACAGATGACAGGGAGCTCTGGAGCTGTGGATCAGACACATCTACTTTGTGTTCCCTGTGGGATCACCTGTGTTCTGCTGCTTGAACCTTCCATCACTTTCTCCTCTTTCATGCTTTCATCAAGGCCTCCCAGTGCAATTTCACTGACTGACAGGACACAACAGATAATTGTTGATTCTTTTGAGTGACTTCACCTGGAAAAATCCTCTCTCCTGCTAATTGATATGTTTCTTTCTCCAGCAGGCGCAAGCTGCAGTAGTGATCTTTTCTTTTTTTTTTCCAAATGTTTAGAGTTTATTTAACCTTGAAATTTATTTTAACAGTTCAGCAGGGAAAATGTTAGCCATAGCCACACCAGTTCTTCCAGCATTAATTCCAGGTAGCTCTGTCTTCAGTTCTGCCTTCAGCTTCCTCTCTGGACTGTAAGGAGGGAAAAATGTTGGAAATTACAGGAAACTAAAGGAAATTACAGGAAATTAAAGGAAAGTTTAATTACATTTGAGACTTTACAACATTTAAATGACACATTCAACTGCACCACGTTTTAAAGCCACGTGACAAAAAAAAAAATTGCCGCTGAATGATTTTATTTTCTTGGCTCAATCTGAGTGTCAACAGCAGTTTTTGTTGATATTCTCTAGTGCGAGAGCACAATCCGTGTCCCATGGGATGCACCATCAGGTACCACACATGAGCTCCCCTTTAAGGCAATATGGTAAATAAGAGTGTAAACTCCATAATTAACCATCACAGACCTTCACAGCATCTTGCTCCATGCTGGCAATTTGACACGCACAATTGTAAGTTTCTGAAATGAGTCGTGATAATATAGACTTAAGCTTTAATACCATGCTGAAAATAGAGGGAATCTGGACGCTCTTCAATATATGTCACATCTGCTCCAGGATAAGCATATGCTGCACTGTTGCAGCATGTACTATGATTAGCCAAGGTAGCTAACTTCTTGGAAGAGCTCTCCATCTATTTCTAATAGTTACATAATGCTTCACCATAAATATTTATACTTTGGAAGAAAGATACCCTGTAAAGTACATTTTAAAAATCACCATCAAGAGGATATTTCTATCAACCTCGTAATGTTTATAATGCATATGTCAGGGTGACCTGTGGCACATGAAATGCATGACGCCCTCTCAACAGCTCAGCTAATGAAGATAAACTATTAAGTTCCTGATGCCTTTAATTGATACTTGTGTTTGGGGCTAGGACTCACTTCAGTGCAGGAGGTCCTGTACTGTCATCCCTTCCTGTTATTACCATTATAAAATGTAGTTTGCAGCACAGATCTGTCCAGCTCATGCTTTGTTGCCCACACCTCGCTCCCAGGCATTTAAATCTCTCTCTCATCCTCAAGCTAAGTCACAGCAACAGAGAGGCTCCAAGACTAGTGAATCCTCCCAATTCCTGGCAGGCGAAGAGACATCCCAGGCAGCTCCTCTTGAGGCTCCTCAGCTTGGGCTTTCCTACGGCCAACTGGATCACACACCAAACTCATTCTCTACATCAGCCACAGGAGCCTGGGGTGGTTGCTGTCATCTTCTGCTTGTCAAACATTGCCAGGGCTCCTCTTCTTGAAGTACACGGTTTGTAGCTGTAGCCTGGACCATTTAAATGCGTGTACAGTGTCACGTGGATCAGGAGAGTTAGTGACTCCTGCCACAGAGAATTTAACTGAGATGTAAGTGTCTGTAGCAGTGCTCATGTCTGGGTTAAGAGAAGGCATTGCTGTGCCTGGCACCCAAGCACCTGACTGACCTAGTAGCACCCACAGCGCAGCACTAGCAACACCAGCACCCTACGCACAGTGAGCAAAGAGTCCTGGACACACCATAAAAGTTAGACATAGCTAGAGGCGTCTGCCATCAAAGGTTTAGCAAGCTCTGAGCTTCTCAGGTATACAAGTTCCTACAAGCCAGTAAAATTATCTTGTCCCTAGGACTCTCCCTCACATATGAAAGAATGGCAAAAAAGCCCTCATGCCCATATTCACAAAGTAACTGGTGAATATTTAATCTTCACTCTCTGACTTTGCCATCTACTACAATGTCTGAATGATCCCTAAAATCAGGGATGGACCCTTAATCATGCTATGCATAATAAAAAAAGTAAAAAATATATACTCTTTTTTGCATTATTATATGGAGTCTCTAAGTTTTCTTCTAGTCCTCCAGATCCCTAGTGCCTCTGTCATGTTGGGGACACAATTGTAGTGCTCATTTTGCTGCTCATAGATTAGCATAAGCACTTTGCAATGCTTATTCTCTTGTTTTGTTTTGTTTTCTCTTTTTCAAATAGTGATAAAGAAGAGGTTTTTCAAGGGAGCTTGAAATTCATTTGAGCAATAGAAGAAATGAATAAATTTTGAAATGAAAAGAGATGAGCAATGAAGCGAGCATGGGCCATCAGCACCTTTTGAAAACTGACACTTCTGTAAGTACCTGAGGTGAAGCTGGATGCTGGAAAAGTTCTGGCCTCAGCTCTGCAAGCTCTTTCAAGTTATTCAAAATAATTTAAAAATATTTTGGTTTCCTCTAGATTTTAAGGAGCATAAGTTAAATCAAGTGACAGCTTTTTTGCAACAGTATTCATGTAGCAACTAAAACTTCCTCAGTCAAATTCCTGTCCAACTGTTCAGTACTCTAATGATCACCTTCCTATTTTAAATGTAAAAAAAAAAAAGAAAGAAAGAAAAAATAGAAATATATGATACACAGAGGAGGAGGGGAAGATAACCTATGAATTATCTAAATTACTTTGTCCCTGTCTTCCCTGACATTGTCTCTTTTGTCAGCAAGATCAAGGTTGCTGAAACCACTCTTTTAATCACATTTGTGTCAGAAATATCAAGCTGCACAGCTGAAAAAAATGCATGCATTTTGCAGGAAGACTGAGAAAAAACAATACCTGGATACCATAGCGATAAGTGAATGATAGCACTACATTGCTTTCCCACCCAAAGGTACTGTCCCAGATGTAACCAGGGCTTTATTTCCAAGATTACATATATAAATTTTAGATGAAGAAGCTGAAAATAATATCCATTTTCAAAATTCTGTTGAGCCTCTGACCATTATTGTGCCTTTGCAACTCTGCCTATGTTAGTCCCAGGTTTATTTCACTATGTAGATTTTATGCTAAGGTGAGATGTGAAAAGTTGAGGTTGCTCATAGGAGGAAATGAACCTGATGAGATGCTGAGAGACCTGCATGCCACCTACCCTTAGGCCTGAGACTGTCAGCTAACCAGTGTCCTAGGACATCCCTCTCTTTCTCCGCTATCATGGATCTGAGAAGATGAGCCCCGTTAGATACAAGTTGCCCTTTTTCATAGTGCCTTGCACTGTTGTGCTCATTGCATTGTAAATAAGCATAGCCAGCCACATTCAATCTACATATATAGTTTCCTCTGACAGTAATATTCAAATAGCGTGTCTCACGCTTTGAAGATCATCTAGCTCCATTTGTACAATGCTTGCAGATACTTCTAGCTGCAGAAGATAATACAAATATAAATTACTGTTTTCCTATGTTGATTTCTTCAAATGAGTTTGTTTAGGCTCCATTTTTCTTATTCATGGACTTTTTGTTGATTTTTAACATAATGCAACATAATGCACTGAAGTGTAATATTAATTACTTCCATTAAAAGCACAGATAATCAGACTGTTCAGTACACTGGTTTTGATTTTAAACATAAATTATTTTCTAAGTGAACTTTCGAAGTCATTTGGCAATGAGAAAACTCGCATTGCTTTCATAGGTTAGGAGAAACTATTTTCTATTATTGTTATTAATTTGAGAAAACAATGATAAATAAATAAGAACAAAGTAAGTAAAATATTTATCCTGGTAGGTTAGAATATATGGACAGATTTTCAGCTAGTGGAGTTGAAATTTGTGGCATTGAAACCTATAAACATGTGTTTGGACAAACGGTTTTCAGAAACCGTTTCCCTACCATCTTGTATCACCACAGGAAATAATTTATAAGTCTTATCTGATCATATTCCCGAAGTTGGAGAACTAAATAGCTTTAAACTGTTTTAAAATAGCAAGCTGATAAGGAAAAATAGTGCATAGCTGCAGAAGATGAATTTGGTCATTGTGAAACTCTGTTACTGCAAGTGCTTCGAGCCATTGATCAAGTCCTCGCTCCATCTGTGCAGGACTTGGTGCACTATTTGTAAGCAGCTTAACGCTGTCTGGGAGGAGTGAGGCAGCAGAAGCTTCTCATCTGATTGATTTTCTAGAGACCAAGTCATCACAAGTCCTGGACATCTGCACAGCACTACCCATAACTCCAGTGTCTGGTTCTGATGGTGGAGCCACACTCCTGGAAGGCCAGCATTTAGTGTGTCAGCACTGGAGCTTTTTAAGCTCACTCAGAATAAATTGAATAAATCTCTCCATCCATTTCAATTTCTCCAGATAAAACATCCCAGGTCTGGAATCAAGTCTGTGGTGTTATGTGTTAATGCTGACAGAGAAAAGCATATTTTTCTATTGATTTCAAAGACATTTTTCAGTATGAAATCAGTTAAGTTCCACAATTTCTTGCCTACAAATTCTTGCTTTCAATTCCCAAAGCATACCCTATTACTGTGTAATGTCACACAAGTCGTTTCCAGGATCACGCTTCTGTCTTTTAGGGTAAAATTTAGCCTTTGTACATTCTCCAAATACTTCAGAAAAAGAACTGCATAAAAGATGGTGAATGCTGCACTCTGGCCCAAAACTTCTATTAAAATAAACCAAAACAATGTTTATTGTGAATATATAACTAGCTATAGAGAAAATATGAGTCTGTTCTGTCAACAGAGAAGATAAATGTCTCCTTTATTGCATATCTCTATTTTTCTCCAGCAGAGTTTCAAGCTACAATAAAATCTGGAGGACACCATCTCCTCATCCCTCTCATTGGAAAAGATTTTAATTACTATTTGAATTACTCTTTAGTGAGTCAATATTTCTTAGACCTTCTTCCAAAATCCAAGGCTCGTGAAGCTCCTCACCCAAGCCCTAACTCTTTGCTTAATTCGCACTCAAGAGAATCTTATTGCACAGCCAGAATTTGTTTTGCAGCTGGAATTTTAATGGACTTCGATGAGACCAGATGATGTTTAGTGGAGCCTGTTACCAGAGGTACCAGGAAACCTACTGCTTTTCGTGCCTGTGGCTTGTGAGGCCACTGGAACCTGTTGTGAACAGTGATAAATAACAAAATACGTCCTGGGCTGAGTTTTGCCTCTTGCCAACCAGACATGACCCAAGTGCCTCCCAGGCAGAGCCGGGCAGGTGGGGCAAGCCCCCAGCCATTGCAAATCAACAGTTTCTCATTTCTCTGCCATTTCTTGTTTTTCTATCTTCTCTTACTGCAGAGCACTCTGATGAGTTAGGGCAGCTCACAGGTCGCGTTTCCCCTCTTTCAGGTGACAACACTTGTGACACATTACTGCGTCTCAGGTAAGTGTTATACACAACTTCCTGATTACATCCTTTCAAATATGGAGCAGGAAAACACAGATAAAAGCTTCCAGGGCCAGAGCTGTCAATATTTTTCTATTTACAGGCTTCTAAAAAGTTTCCACTGGATGCACACACTGCTGCATGTAGCAAAGCCTTTTGACAGTAAATCTACTTTTTTAGATACTTCCCTGTATTTTTCGAAGCAACACAATTCCCCAGCAATCAGCCACAGGCCAAAACCACTTTTCTAAGCATAGCGCTGTGCTTTCAGTCTGAAAGCCATCTTTTAGTTCACAATGTTTTTCGTATTATACTAGAGCTCCCTGAAAGAAAACGACTTTCTTAAATCTTTGTGATTGCCAAGGAACAGGATGGCAAAAGGTGATTCCTTTTGGATTAGCAAAAAAAAGCAAGAGAGAAAGAAAATGCCGTAGTTCCTAAGTTCAGCACTCCAAAAATGACTTTCAATTTGACAAGCCTGAGTGGAAAGAGCACTTCAGCAGACTCTGAACTGCAGCTCTGCTTAGCTCAGGAGCTGCGCAGCACAGGTCAGGTCAGTGAGATATGCAGTGGGGAGCAAAACAGAGAATACTGACAAGTCATTTGCCTTCTCATAAGAAAAAGAGGAATCATTCTGACATAAATCTTAAAAGCCTGATGAGCATTTTCTTCCTAAAATGCATAAAAGAGGAGCAACTATAATTAGAAAAAAAGACTCCAAAGTCCCAAGAGGAATCTAGGAGACTCTCAGAGGACCTGTATAGGAAAATCACAAAACACTAAAGCAACTACTATATCATTAAAAAAGAAGTTCCCTCGGGATTTCTCAAGTACACAAATCAGATTGCTCCCTGCGAACACGGCTGTTGTCATTCTCCAGGGATTCTCCACTGGGGCATAAATCCAAAGTCAGAAAATGAAAGGAGATGATTCATTGCTCTCTCTCAGGTGGGCTCCCATCCTGCCTAGAACATCACAGAACGACCAGTTAAAATCTGAACAAGGTGATCAGAGGAAATATTGACTTTAAATAACCTATCACCAGCTAAAGAACCTGCCCTGTGATGTAATTTTCTCTGTGGCTTGAAAGATTCAGTATATGCTAAAAATCTTAATTAAATTATTACACGTATGCATTTCTGAAAGACATGACACAAACCGTCATCACATTTCTCAATACATTTGCAGTTTATTTAGTTACCTAGATAGTTTTGTAAATAAATGTCAACTTTACTAGAAAAGAGACCCATTTTGCACTGTTTGGAGGTGTTGCAGAGCACTGTTGAGGTGTAATCAAAAGAGCAGTTGTGTTTTGCACAGTCACAACTGCAGCTTTAAAACAGAAATGCAATGAAGTAGTGACTGTCGGCTTAGCTACGTATAACAGTTAATGCAACAATCAGGATTGTTGTAAAGATCAGACAGTTTCTAAATCTATAAGATGTGCGATAAATAAATAAATAGAAAAAAGAATGTGGGAGAATAGTATCTTAAATGGAGCCAAGATCATACCAGTAGGAAGGTGTAACTGAAATTATAAATGTTGTTTACTTGCTCTCTGTAGAGTTTCATCTTTGCTTCACCCAGCAATCTATCTTCCAGTGCAGCCATTAATAATGCTTCAAATGTCAGCTGCTTTCAAAGAACCATCATGTCTTTTTTAAGTAAAGACCTTCAAAAATAATTTCTTCCCCATAGCTCATTAATAATACACTACTATTGAAGTATTTCATGCTTCATGTTATTGAGTTGGACCAGCATATTTTTATTTCAAAGTACAGGAACTATCTCAGCAAAACTTACTAAGAAGTAAAAACTAACTGTAAAACAAAACACACTGCAAAGCAGGGATAGCTGTTTAGGTTGACAAAGCCAAGCTGGGGCACTTCTAGCACTTTCCTGCCTGCTGAAGCCAGAGCAAGGAATAAAAGACCAGAGCCAGAGAATGTAAATGTGAAGAGAGCTTCATTAAGATCGTTGCAAGTTTGAGATGAGATACTCACTCCTGCTTTTCAGAAGAGTATTAGAGTTAAGCAGTTAAGACTTCTAAAGCATTGCTAAGGCTTTGGGGGACATGTCCCAGGTGTCTTTGTGATCTTTTCTTCCTTGAATCAAAGAAAAAAGTGTCTGATCTTCTAAGCAAACTGAGGAGTTGCCAGTTCTATAGTTCAGACATGACTCAAGCCAAAAGAAAGGGAAAAAAATGCAGGAAAAAGTCTTGCAATCTAAGGGGAGGCAGAAGAGTCAAAAACATGTTAAACTTCTGGTCTTTTTACTTCTCTAATTCACCTTCCTTTCTGAGGTAGCTGTGACAGCTGTTTGACATATTTCTTGCTAACTTAACAAAACAAAGATCTCCTCAGATAAAGGAAAATAATACTCCTTCATTAGACTCAGTTCCTTTCTTCTTTAGTTTCTTTCTTCCACTGCATAAATGTCCTCTCCAAATGTCCCCCTTTCTTCCTCCATACATCTGCCTGTCTGTAGGTGATCACCCTTTCCGGAACCAACCAGCCAGATCCCTGCAGCTGGAGCTACATCCCGCATCTTCCACTGCTCCCATTTCTCCGAACTTGGCTCCCTTTCCCCCTACTCTCCCTATCTACTTCACTAATCTCCCCCAAAGATGACTGCAAAGAGGCAAGGGCTGTTGTGATGTGTGTTTTCTGTGCTTCCTAGACTGTCCCTCTCTACCTGAGAGCCCTGATAACTCTGCATGGAAGATGTACTCTTATCTGGAGAGGAAGAAAACATTGAATCTGTGTTAAGAAAAAAAGAAGCATGTCCAAGTCATGTACAGTCCAAACCAGCCATTGTGCCTGTGGTCATAGCCCTGAGGTCAGTGCAGTGACCTCATGTAAAATGTCTAATGTTCTGAATGTCCACAAACTGCAACTTTAGGCTAAAATCCTACAACCATCTCCATTTTTCAGAATTCACTGGAGATTTTACCATGGAATCTTGAGAATATTGTGAATAAAAAGTGAAGGAGGTTTTCTACTCTTGCTGCTGTATCAGGTGATTTCCCAAATACATGTATGTTGTGTGTGGGCCACCCCTGGTTGTATGTGGCTGTGTGTCCACGTATTTGCACGTTATGTCCAACCCCACTCACAGCAGGTCACTCACAGCAGGTCACCTCTGCTCTGGCACTGCCCGAACATCTGCTCACATCAGCTCCCTTATCACCCTGGAAAATGGCCCGCAGCAGTGGCCACACACTGGCCAACAGTCAAGAGAACAACAAGCATTTCACGCAGGGCTTAGTTAAAATAGAAGGATAAACTTTACCTGATTTTGACAACTTGTATTATTTTTAGCTGAACTGCAAAGAAAATTGCTAAAGGAACTTTAGGGCTGGATTGAAAATGAATATCTGAAAAATAGCTTCTCAATAAGAACAAAGAAGCTTATTAGAGCGGTGAGTCAAGCCGCTGAAAGATAAAGAGAAAAGATTTCTTTTTATAACAGTAACGATAATTTCACTACTGTAACTATTTTTCAGTACGTAATTGAAGGTAATACTCAAACAGACAAATGAATACATCATTAAAGATCATAATAATCATCCATAAATTGGGAGAGAGAATCGGAAAGTTGAATTTCATCACATCATCCATTCAAACAGGAAATTTTCAAGTCAGTCTATTTGCATCTTACTCCGTTTCCACAGAAGGCAACAGGCAGCTGCCAGCTTTGCACCTTAGCACATTTTTATCTTTTTTTTTCTTTAAGGCAAATTATGGGTATAGCAGGTAGAAATACTGTAACATAAACAGGAAAGTGGGGACTGTTCTTGTCCACATGACCTGGCAGGCATCAAGTCTCACCAACCGAGTGTGTGTTCTTGTGTCCTGTCCTCCGGCAAGCTGGCCCAGGATGAAGGATGTAAAGACATTACATCAAGTTAATAAGAGAAATGAAAAGACTATGGCCTATTAATGGGCTGCTGCTGACAGTCTCTGGGCGTTTAGGTGGTCTGACATTGAAGTAGGTGAGATATTGCGACCATTTTACACTAAAAAGTCCCTCAGTGATCTGGAAGTTGGGAGGGTGGGGGGAAAAAGAAAGCAAGACTGAAATCAAAATGGAAAATGGAAAATGGGAAAATGGCAGAAATGGCAATATTAGCCCTGAAAGAATTGTCCTGAAGTAAAACTGACCATCTATGAGAAAACAGATCTACCAACACAAATACTACACATGGCTTCTTTTCCCTGATAAAGTATTCCATAGCCTTTATTAAGAAGAAATTCTAGGAAAGCTGACAGAAGAAAGGAAGAAAAAAATGCAATGATTCTTTTCTGTTCAAAGTAACACGTAATTGACGGAGCAATGAAACAATCAGATATCTTTGCAGTTACGGTTTTGTGCCATCTGTTATGTCTCCCTCCTGAAAAGTAACAAAATTGGCTGCAACACCCACCCAGTGTGGAAAGTGAATAAAACATGTAGGAAGAGTTTCTCTAGCCCACACATTCTCTGAAACTTGAAAACCAATTAAGTCTCTAAGAAAGGTAGAGCAAGGAATTTGGAAAAACTGAGTAATGATTTTTGGACAAGGCTTAAAGATTTTTTTTCAGCTTCCTCCTGTTTGCTTTTCCTTTCTGTCTGTAGGTTGGTAGAGAGCAGTTCAGATATGGTGCCTCTCCATAGCCTGGGATGACCAGACTGCTATGAACGTCTCACCAGAGTCTCCCCACGCTATGTCTGCATTCAGCTCAGGCCCTTGCCTTGGTCCTGGCCTGAACTACATTGCCATGTGCCTGTGCCCTCTCTAGCTCCCTAATCCCAGTCCCAACCAGCAGCTTCTGCTTCCAGCTTGATCTCAGATCTGCATCATCCAAATGGCCTGGTTGGCAACTGGACTCTCAGATCAATCTGGTTAATGTCACCAGACCAGCCCCACTCATCTTTCTGGGCTGTGGCTGGAGTGGACCAGTGTGTTGGTGGGGTCCTTCCATACCCACCCACCTGTCACCCTTCGATCCTTCTCATCCCATCCCACTGCATCCCATATAGAGCAATCTGTGCTCACCGCTCCCCAACAAAACAGTTCCCCTGCTGTATGAAACCACATTAGACACCAAAAGCCTTGCTTTGGGCTAAGATTTATTTATTAATCTTTTGTGGATATTTACTGAAATTATGAATACTACATGCTCAGCTATCTTGGATTCAGATGAATCTAAAAATTCCAGAAGCAAATAGACTCAAAGAGGCCCATGGAGATCATTTCATCCAACCTTCTGCTCGAAGGGGACTTTATGATTAGATCAAGTCGTGTATGCAAGATTTGCCAGAGAAGGGGGTGAGGTCCTAACAAGCTGTAAATTTATAACTCTTGAGGACAATTAACCATCAGAAATCTTTCTCTCCATTTATCTGCCCACGATACCACTGTGTGGTGCATTC
>JAVCKT010014803.1:16031-40159 GCA_032273925.1 Rhynchotus rufescens
TAACTGGGAGGAGGATGAGCTTTTCCTTTCTAGATATACAGATTTCTATAGTATTCATCACTGCTCCATACCATTCTTGCATATGAGTGGTTCTTGCATAAGAACTCTTTTATCCCATTCTGCCTGCATTAAGGAAGAAAATCTTAGAACCTACATTTATTTTTATGCCTCACTCCTTGGACTCAGCTGCTTTTTACTTATTTCCATAGAGGATGATTTTGATACACTTATTACATCATCTGAAAATACAAGGAACAGTCATTTTCATGTTTTCGGCTGTTTTTATAGAACCTTCTCATGTTGTTCTGATAGTGTTCATTTTATTTAAATTAAAGCCCCTGAAAACATAATGCATTTACAAATATACTGGATTATGTTTCAGCCAGTGCCTGAAATAACATGCGTAAATAAGTGATAACATAGGTACTAATACAACTACTAATCAGATTAAACAGCAGAGGAGTCTAATATTTTAATAAGCATTCATACCTGTAAAAACATATTGATATAGGATTTCCTGCAATATGATACCATATTTTTAAAATTACACACAAGCTTCAGGTGTTATTCAGCCACTACTGAGTAGACCCAGAATCAGTCATAGCCTCAGAATCAGTTGGCAAGGCCCTGTGAAGTCAGAAGTCAGTGTCATCTTGTCCCTTTGGTTTAATGTGATCTAGTTGAATAGAATGACAGGAGAGCTTGTCCCTGCATTGCAGACTCAAGCCTCTACCCACTAACATGAGACACCTCTAAGGGAGCCTCCCAAGCAAGAAAAAGGGCACAGGTAGGGAGGCAAATCTAAAAACTTCAGTAGATTAAAAATACATGGAAGGGAAAGTCATGCCATTCTACGTCAAAACGTCTCTTCAGTGAGCCAAACTCTTCTGAACAATAGTTCTTGCTGTTATCAAATAATGATGTAAATGATGTAATGATGGTGTAAAACGCTCATAATTCAGTGCTGAATTATGTACATACTGTGACCTGAAGTGGTCATGGCATATTTTTATGTGAACTAGGGAGGTGGAATTGTGGTAAGCAGAGAATTAGGACAGAAGTGACAAAGGAAATAAACTCCCATGTAAAATGTAATTGATCAGTTTGGCGCCATACTGGGAAGTTTTATTCTCCTTGTCATATGACACTTGAAATACAGAGCCATTAAATGAAACAGCAAACCAGAAACTGATCATAGGAATATTTAGAGTCAGTTTGACATTCTTCAATTTGAAAGTAAAATCACAGCAAGCTTTCAAAAGCAAGCAGGATATTTACATGATTTGCAGTAATACATGAAGTTAAATGTCAAGTTGCAGTGGAATCACAGCTTGTAAAGGCTACAGGGAAGGCTCTATCTGTGGGAAGGGGGCAATATTTCTATAATATCCCAAGTACTAAACAAGTAAACAGAATTTCAGGCACATCCACTTTGCTTCATCGGATGTAGATGCAAAATCAGACCTGAGGCTTCTAAGACCTTTTGTTCCCAAAAGTTTGGCTGTTATTCTATTGGATGGTTAAATATATCTTAGCTTTCCTGAGAATTATATTAGTCAATGACGAGAAAAGACAGACAAGGAATATACAGCATCACGCACCAGGGACTGCTACTTTAAATAAAATTTAACAAGGAACTGCAGGAAAAGAATTTTTTCACCTTCGTTTTCTACACCACTATGTCAGAAAGGAGAAACTGGGTTAGATGAACCATGCACATATCTGATCAGATGTGACAGTCTCTTTGTGCTAGGATTTCACTGCAAGATCTCCCTGAAGATCTTGGCAACCTCCGTCCCACTCAGGGGAAGAACTCGTGGCTCATTTTCAAGTATCTGTAATACCAAATTGGTAAATATGACATAAGCTTTCCTAACTTTGGAAGCAGTTAAATCTAACATTTTGTCATATCCTAACTAGGATTTATTGAATGTATGGTGCTATTCAGGTGTCCTTCCTCTACTGCTTGCATAGCAGAGGCCCTGCTGCTTTGTGTTATGGGAGCAGCTGACTTCGGCAATTTATCTTATATAACTCGCTGAGTAGACTTCATTGATCCTATAATTTCTAATCATGTCTGGATTCCCATCAGTGACCAAATACGGAGAGGTTTGTATAATCCATCTTCTAGGTATCTTCTGCTGCTGCTGCTGTATCAAGCAATTGAGTCTGAAATTAAGACAGAAGGCAATCCAGTTACTGCTTCCTTACCACAAAAAGTTTTTTTTTTTTTTTTTTTTTTTAACCTTTACCTTTCCCTCTTTACCTTTCCCTCAGTGACTTTTACCCCCAGGCAGGGCTACACAGAACAGAAGCCAAGAGGATAGAAAACCATTAACATCCTTCAAATTGTTAGTTTGGTCCTTCAAATTGTTAGCTCGTTACCCATCCATAGGGATGGGTAGAGGAGACTGTGTGAAGGAAGACTGCATTTCCATTATTTCAACCCTCACTAGCAAAAATGTCAATCCAAAGTGCTATCAGCTAAGGCTGGTGCAGATCCTGCTAACTCCAACAGACCCATATCCTTTACTGAATAGTTAAGAGCAGTAGGAGCTCTGTATCTGGACGCAAGAAAGCAAGGAAGAGGCTGAGGGAAAAATGCAGGGATATGGAAAAGTGGACATCTCTCTTCTCCAAGGACAGTAGATTATCAAAGCAAGACAGTTCTGTTCCAATGTAAGAGCAAAAGTCAATGCACCATGCTGAATGATGCAAATGTCTCTTCAGTCACAGGCCAGGTGTTAGTGAGCAAGTTAGAAACTCAGTTGCGGTCTAGACTCAGACCACCAAGTTTGTCTAAGAGGAAGAATCCACAGAGCCACAGAGATATATTCACATGTTCTGAAAGCCATTGATGGTCTTTCACACAGAAAAGGGTCTGCATAGAGTTTAGACTTCCTTCAGGCAGAAAAAAAAAGAAAAGAGAAGTTGTAGTGGTCATAATTTTTAGCACATAATTCTTTCTAGCTCTGTGATAGGCTTAAAAATCACTTAAAATGTGACCACTAAGAGGCAGCAGATGCCTGGTGGGGGATCTGAAACTGAACTTTTCAACTCTAAAGCAGAAGCTAGCTGTTTGTTATGTGCAGCTGGTAAGGGATTCTTGTAACTTTTGATAAAATCTGCCCTAAGCAAAAGTGGCACATCTTGTTAATACAAAGACGAGATAGAAGCACCAATCAGGATGCTTCTGCATATACACTACTTATATTACAAAAACCAACATACTTGGACTTGGAGTCCTGGGAAGAAAAGATGGTGAGAGAGCGTTTCCCAAAAGGAAGAAGTGGTCTCTGAAAGAAGAAAGATATCCCAGAAGAAGAAGATGTGGATCTTGGCTGGAGGAAGTGGGTGTCCTCCAGCTATTCCTAAGCGGCTCTCTCAGGAAACTAGCAGACACTTTTAAAATGCTGTATTTTTTCTAATTAAATAGAAAATAACTTTTTTTTCCCTATACTGAGCAATTTTCTATACTGCTCTAGCTAATATAGAAGTGAATGCAGGAGAGGAGTCGCAACAAAAAAGGTCAAATTTACAATGGCAAGGTCGTCTCTTTTCAACTGTCTCCACTGCTGAATGAACGTTGCTGACTAAAGTTAGTAAGCTTGCCTTGCTGCCATCACTGAATTCATTGCATTTGCTTTTAAATATAAGGCACTGAAGCACAGTATTATTGAAACATCCTGTGCAACCTCTTTTTAAAAAGACAGAAAAAGTGTGCTGTGTCTCCAAGATGCCTCCCAGGCAACAGGAGGGAAGTTGAAGGTGTCTTCAGGCCTCTCCATGGCTGCCTGAACCTTCACACAGGAAGGTTCTGCAGCCAGCCCAACCTGCTCATGGGGGTCACATCACACAGCAGCGCCCTAATTTTACATTAATCCATCCAGTGCTGCAAAACTCCACACCCTGGTGTTTCCACAAACCCTGTTCATGGACACGGATGCAGAAGTATGCAGGGGCTGGCACTAAGGCCCAGCTCGCAGTGAGCAAGGTCTTAGTGCTGCCGTGTCACCAGAGGGTTCTCCCTATGCGTGCTTGAACCCAGCAGCACCAGCAAGTGAGAAAGGGAGCGAGTTTGCACCTCGCCAGCTAAGCTGGGCTTGCAAGGTCACCCTGCTTGCACAGCTTTATTTGTGTGTATGCTTCATTTCAAAGCTTGTCCCGAAGGGGTCCAAATTCTTCTGCAGGAGGTACAGGCATGCATGAGTAAATACATCTAGAGCCTAGAGCCATCTAGAATGTACTAAAACACCTAAATCTTTGTTTTGACAGAAGTTAGGTGCTTATGTTAAAGACAATACTCTTAGAAAATCCCACTTCCAGAGGCAGCTGTTTTTTAAGGCAGAACTGCCTCCACTGTGCCACCGCTCATACTCAGCTGGCCCCAGCCTTTGCTGAGACACCTACCTACCAGCTACAGAGGGATGGCACCTGGAGAGCAGATGGCCCTGCATCGCTGTCACTTGCTGACAAGCACACTCAGAGCCTGCTATTTAGCTCAGCTCAGAAATGTAGCTTATACAGGCCTATATTTGCAATGCGTATCATAACTTAGTGGTTAGAAAACCTGAAAAAGTGAGATTTGCCTAAAAGAGTGAGATTTGGCTTCTTCACACTCCATGGATTTGAACCAACATGTTTCCTCACCAAGAAGAGTAGCTGAGCGGCAGTGTGAGCAGGGCACCCTCTCTCCTTTCACAAACCTGGGGCACCATCAGGCCAAGATCCATAGGGAGCCCAGCCTCTTGATTTAGGGCTATCTGCTAACACAGCATCCGAACACAGCCTTGAAAATGTTTAAGCTTTACAGTTTACTCTGCAACTCCCCTGGATGGGTGAGCATCGAGTGGATATCCTGCCAGTAGCTGTTATAAGAGAAGGATTTTGCAAAGGTGTAAAACAGCACGTCACGGACAGTATAGAAATGAGTATTTTCCTATTGCAATCTATTGCAATCTGCTCCTTCTTATTCATGAAGTTAAATGTTCTGTCTCTAATACTTATTTCCAACAGTTCTCTCACCGTACGGAAGTACCTGTACATAGAATGTGGTAACTTTGCATTTGAAAAATCTTGCTAAATCTAATACTTAGCATGAAGAAGCAAAAACCCACATTCTTTACACTTGCAAATTGGCAGAGTTGATCCTGAGTCAAGTTTGTCATGTCATGTTGCAAGTCACTTAACCACAGATGTGCTTTTCATAGCGAATATATGCACTCAGTAAATTGCAGCAGAGCTTGGCTATGATATGCTGTTTGCACAGATAATAGAAGTCACAGTAGTCAAAGGGTCATTCTGCCAGGCATTTCAAATAGGATTAGGTGCCTAAATCTCTCTGAAGCTTTGGTCCAGGTTTTCTTTAGGAACTTTAAGAAAATCCACATTTAAAGCCTTCTCACTTGGGCTGCCTGACTCAGGGTCTGATTTATGTTGCAGAAAAGTTGTATGTGACAAAATAATTTACTGGTTCCTGTTCGGCAGATAGACCTGTTTCAAACAATCCAGGGAAATCAGAACAAACTCCAAAAATGCCCTGATGTCATACAGCAAAACCAGCACTATCCAGCATAGCAGAAAGCTGATCTCAAGATCAAGCTGATCCTCCCCCTCCACTCCTTGGCTAGTATTCCTTGCTGGGTGATGTGGGTGTTGCTATGGAAGTAATTTTCCATTAATATCATGGAAGAAATATGACAATTGTTTATGCACTGTCCACTATATTGCCCTTGAGTTGTATCTGGTTAATGAGAAGATGAAGTTGCAATAGTGGAGTTAATCAGAAGGGGAAGGTAGGGATTGTATCAAGCAGGAGTCTGTGAATTACGAGAGGGAAAAGTGGAGGGCAATCTCCACCCAATTTCCAGCTTCCTGCCTTTCACAGCACAGACCTTGGCTGAATTCTCTCATTTCTCCCTAAAATCTTTTTTATCTGTCCCTTTTCTTCCTTCTACCCAGATCATTGCCAAGAGGCTCGATTTTGCCTGCTTTCTCCATCCCTGTCGATCCAGTCCTCTAATTTGCCCTTTCTGTTCCATTTGGCCCAAGAAACCATGACCCCTCCCAAATAATGTTTTTAGTGAAAGCCATTACTTGAATTATCAAAGTATGGATACTTGGTTAATATTTGAAAAACACTTTTGCCTGAGATGGCATTTAAATTTTACATATTATACTATGTAAATAATATAGATGCTTTAGAAGGTTATCTATACTATCTTCTAATGAGGAAGAAACTCTGCACTCTGTCAGGAAGGAATTCGGCACTGAATCTGAAAGACAAGAGACCTGTTTAATGCTAGTTCTTCACAGACACCCAAGAGGTGCTTTTCAATTATCTTCTCTTCTTGTTACAAGTCTCAAAATACCTGCAGATTAAGATCAATCAGCAACTCATACTATGAATGCTGTTAGGTGCAAAATAGTTAGGGGAAAGAATTTTGTATGTTCCCCTTCACTGCATAATTCAAGTTTGGATTTTCATAGGTTTTCAACCCTAAACCTTCAAACTACCTTTTGAACATTTGGAAGACTACGTTCTTGCATATGGTGATAGTGATCAACGAGCAGTAGTAGAATTTTAAGATATGACTTGCTTCCTTCTGTATGATTTTGCACATTTTATATTTGAGAATATATATTTTCAAGAGAGAGAGAAATGTATTTCATTACCATATAAATGCGATGAAATATATTCATATATATATGCAATGAATATATGCATGTGGGCGCATGTATGTGTGTAAAATCAAATGTACATACATCATGAAAACGTTCAGGCTTTATTCCTATGAAGAGCCAAAACCCAAATCCTTTGTAAAAAAATCATCTATGTGTAATATCTTTCCAATCTCATTTTCTGCAATCAAGCAAAATCCCTTAATGCTTTTTAAAAAGTGTGCTTACTCTTGCCCTCTAAATTATGTTTCTGGTGAAATATCTTCTGCTGAGAAGGAAAATGCTGTCACATAAAAAAGAAAAAAAGAAAAGAAAGAGAGAAAGAAAAAATAAACACTGAATCTAAAAGATTCACTTTGGGCTGCAGACATAATGTAATTTAAATGTAGCTAGAGGGAATTCCAGATATGGTGATGCCAAGATACCCGATCTGCTAACTCTACGCCAGGAGTCTCTGGACACCAAAGGAGACTAATTACATGAACTCAATAGAGAAAGCAAAAGGTCAAGGCTGAAAGCTGAAAATGTGGATTTTTAATCTCACTAAAAAGGAGTCACACTAGGAGAGAGACTCACTCTACTAGGACTGAGACTAGGAGTCTCACTGAATCTCACTAGGAGGGCAGTGTGAACTTCCTGGTTAATATTTTACTCTTGGGACAAAAAGGTGCTTTTTCAAAACAGCAGCAGACCAGTAGCAGCCCAGACTTCTCCAGTGCCCTAGGCAGTGCCCTAGGCAGTAACCAAATCCAGGCTTTCTTACCCCAAGCTCATCTCTGCTCTAAAACTGGTGGACAGTGTCTCCTGGAATACCTCAACAGCTATAAGAAATACATGAAGAATTCAGGATCTCTTTTGTTCAATATTAGGCACCTACATTAGGTTGTATGTGGAGTTCAGACATGTTGATCCCAAGCAGCTGTTATGGCAATGTTAATTCAGCTGCTCATCTGGAAGCATCTGAACCTCAACAGGTCTCTTGACCCTCAAAGGCCACTCAGCCTTTAAAGACCTAAGCCAAGAAGACATCTCTGAGTATTTTTCACCTATCCTGATTGGCTCTCAATTGCAGTCACTTATTTTATAGCATAATCTCAAAAATTGCAACCATTTATTTTATAGCATAACCTCGAAAAAAGGAAGTGTGACTCAGCTTTTACACTGAGAACAATAGTCCGAGCAGCCACTGAAAGTTTCAGTTTCTGAAATTATCAGTACCTAGTGCTGACCTTTTCTTTCCTTACTTTTCAAGACTTCCTCCTAATGGAAATCAGCAAATTATTAGTAGTACCTCAGAGCATGCCAGCCTGCTATGTTGGTCTCGGGAGTGCAGTATGAGTTACAAACAAATATTTGTCAGTAAAGGCAGGGAATCATTCATATTTTTTTTCATGAGCTGAAATTTTCTACTTCTTTTTTGTCATTACTGTATTTTGCAAACCTCACAAAATGACCATTATATAAATATATACCATATCCAATAGAACCAATTAAGTCAATAAAAATGTTTATCCTCCTGCTTATCCTTCTCCAAGTTCTCTATCCATGATAAAGCTTATGTAAAGCTATTTCTAGTCATAGTTGAGTAGAAATTTAGACCCATAATAAGATAAATTCATCTTACACAATTTCTATTACAATAAGCTATCCGGGAAAAAACAGCAGGCTTGCTGAAGGAAATAATCCATCATCTGCTTCAGAAGGTAATATTCTTTGCATTTCAATCTTCATCTCCTATCGCCAATACTGCTCACTGCAATCTTCGCTGCAGTAAACAAAGGGATGAAGAAAGTTGCCTGAACACTTGGTGCCTGCTCATAATGAAAGCAGCCTTCATTTATAGGTAATTTTTGTATTCATAGGTGCTTTTATAACTAAAAGGACAGCTTTGTCTTTGAAAACTTTGACTTATATTTACTAGAATAAGATTTTATCCATGAGAACATAATATAGTATATTATTAGCAGGGAATTAAAATGCATCCAAATTTTGCTGCTCTGAGACATGATCCAAGAGAAATTGCTCTGTATTAACTGCACAGATCATGGGAAGTAGGAAAAGTGTCCAAAGTTTGAAAATATATATATGTATGTATTTCTGCCCATCACCTAGCCAAATATTTTGGTCATCATGCCAACTTTAAAATCTCATCATACACTAGCAGAGGACATCAAGAACAATATTCCTAAGAAGCCAGGACAGATCACTTCATTGATGTATGACACAAGCCCACACCAATCCCTGAGGTCTTAGGCACTGAATCATTCTGAATACTGGATAAATCTAATTAAATGGTAGTGAAGATGACCACCGAAGAAGCAAAAAACTATTAACACCAGCACAGAGATACAGCTACCGTGAAAGACCAATGACTGAAATCTCATGGTCAAGAGTGGTGATTTAGGCATGTGAACAACCTACCTCCCCTTATACCTCCAGTCTAATATATGCTCTGCATAGTGCCTCTGGTCTTGTCTCTTGAATACTGAGTTTATACTTGATTGACTTCTAAACGGCATAAGATTGTGCTTGATTTTGTTTCTATCACGTGCCTTCCTAATTTTGAAGTCTTTTTTTGGCTATATGTTAGAAAAATACAGGAGTTTTCTCAGTAGGGAGCCCTTCTGCAGAGATACCCCAGATGTAGCTGGCAAAAGTGAAAAACACAGTAAAAGCAAAAGGAAAAAAAAAAGTAGCAACAAATTTCAAGGAAAAATGCAGGTTATTTTTTTGCCCTTTTGAAAAGCATTCTGTTTGTGCTCATCTCTGAAAAAGCTTTCATGTTTCCTTAGGTTGAAGGTGAAAAAAAAAACCCAAACACTTGTTAAAGAAAGCTCTTAAATTAAAGCTCTTAATTATACCTCTTTGGGGGAGTTTAATATCAACAGAGTTTTTATGGTGTTTGCAGCATCTTACATAAAATATTATACTTTTATATCATCTGTGTCCTCACTTCTTTAAAATGAACAAAGATGCCTTCATATATTCTGGTCTTTTATTGGAATGAACTCCACTATCACGGATTAACTCAAGCACAAAACTTAAAGATTACTAATATACTGACTCTCCTTCAATATGAAGCTATCCAGTACTGTAGAATAAGCCATAACAGAAAATTCGACTGGCTCAGAGGTAGCAAGCAGAGCAAGATAAAATTTATAAGAAATAATACAAAATAGAAACTGAAAATAAACAGGGATCTTAAAGGTCAAAACTAGAACTACTAGGTAATCATGACTCAAAGCCAAACTGCAGCATATATCCAAATTATTAAAGCACGAAGGACAAAAAAAAGTATCCCAAAAACCTGATCCAGCAATAAGTGATCGTGCTTAATTAGGGAATAAAATGTATGATCGAAGTAAGGTGACTCTCATGGAAATAAGCATGTTAATGTGAGGTGCAAAATCATTTGGTCAGATGAGTTCATGAGCACCACCACAAGGAGAGGATGATTATTAAAGCCTCCTTGTTGTTCCAGTGAATTCGGCACTATGAATAGGCAAAGGCATTAGTACTTCAAAGGGAAGCCATTAAAAATAAATAAATAAATAAGTAGGATAGCAGTTTCATCTGATAGAAACCAATTAAAACATTCCTTTTTTAGGGGAATTTCTCATCAACATGGTCTGCCCTTTTAGAGTTTCCTTAGAAATTTAATCTTGTTAATTTTGAATACTCTAGTTCTGCCTATGGTAAGTAAACACAACACACAGAAAGCAACCAATTGTCCCTATGCTACAAGTCTAGAAATGGTGTTCTTCAGACACTTGAAGCCAGTATGGTCTTCTAGCAAAAAAAGTAATTTCTCTCTGCCTTTGCAAATGGAAATGCTTCCTTTCTGACACTCTTGCATTCCAGGGTGGGAAGCCCATGACACACATGCATGTTGCAGGAAAACAGATTATGTTGTACAGCCAATATCAGAAAGCTTTAGCCACTGAAATCACTACTTACTTAAAAACTACTAATGAAAAGAAGAATTAGAACAGTTTCCCGTATTGTCCTAACACTGCTCCCTCATTCTGGAGTCAAGGTAAAAACCGGCTTCCTTCTGGCTTGATTTAAGACAGAACTGAATGTTTTAACACGCTACACAAAGTCATCATCATATTAACCCACCAATGGATATTTCTTCTGTTTACGTTCGAAGTTAGTCCACCAAATAATTTCAGAAACTTAGGTAGATGAAAAGTACCTAACAGGTCAATGCAATCACATCTTTTTGTCCATTATCTTGTCATCTACCCTATGTGCAGAGAGGTGGCTACCTCCAAGTGGGATCCAAAAGTCATAGTGCAAAAGAAATTTTCTAGGACTAAGGAGCAGGAAACCCTTTTAGAGAAGGGTCTTCCATTCAGGGTAACACATAGAGCAGCAGCAGTGCCCAGTCTATTGGGTTGCAGGCACTCAGGAAGAGAATGTTTTCCCTTCCCCATTTCCCTGGGCTGTTTTAGATTTATGGATAACACTGCGGAAAAAAAATGATTTTATTCCAGCTGATTATTATGTTCCCAGAAGCTCTAGAACTACAGTGAAGTAACTAAAGCAATGTGTGATTGTTTCATTAGAGAAAAAAGAGCATGTTCATCCTAGACGTGTACATCTAGGTGGAATATGATTACTGGCATGGGATTTCTGTTTTGCAATCTTTCCTAAGCCATAATCACAGTGTACTTCTCTGAGGACAGCTGTTAAAAGGGCTATTAAATTGAGATTTGACATCAACAGGCAATGAGAATACTCAGACAGATTTCAACGTGAAATGACAAAGAGGCGATCAAAAAGACAATCCAAACAACTATGTAACCAATTAGTGTCAAATACCACGCACAAAAAATATTGCTTGCAGATGAGCCCTGATTGCTGCAGACACAACACTCGGGGGATCTTGGCCACGTGCCTCCCGTACCTCTTCCAACCCAAGTCCCACGTGGGGACAAGGCAGCCCTTGCTGCCCAGCAGTACAGACTTGACTTCCAAAAGTCAGAATTGACTTTTGGAACCCAAAAGTCAAAGCGGACCACATGGCTTCCACAGTAGTGCCTGTTTATGGGACTTCCCGTGGAGGAAGCTGGTCGGTGGGAATTCTGCTCCTCCCCATATATCACATAGGAAGCCCAGGGCATAGGGAGGCCCCGGCAGAGGTTGGTCAGAAAGGCCCATTAGTTCCTGAGGCCCTGGCAGGGAGTCAGTCAGGACTGCTTGACCCACACTTCTACTCTGCAACTTCTCAGCTCATGCCACAGGTTCTTTTAAAAAACAAAAATTCTAATTTTATTCACAGAGAACCTTGCCCAAAGTCGAAATAAGTATCAGGATTGTTTTTACTGCCTAGGGTCATTTGTCTTATAAATAATATCACTTCTGATTTCTGAGTTGACAGTATGCACACATTTTTAAATGACGTATTCTATTTGATTTGTTTCAATAGTAATTAAGTTTAAAATGCACTTTTACAACTTTTTAAAGGCTGCTTTAAAATATTTTTCAGAGTCTAAGCAATCTAAATATATGTGGCATTAAAAATGTAATTAAGTTTCAATGAAGAAATGAAATATCTACACAAAATACATCAACATCATTTTCTCTTTAGGTTTTCTAGTGTATTAACATCACTTTCAGAAACAACTATTTTTAGAAACATTCAGCTTTTAATTCTATCAACAGCCCTTTCTCATTAATAGTGTATTTAAAAGCAAGTTCAAGTATAGAATTAAGTGAAAAAGTTTAATAACTTTTAAGTATGTGTGCTTAATATAGCTGCAAAGAGGAAATTACAGATAGTAATAGCATCAATTATTCTAAGAATTAAAAACGAGAAGGCATAAATCTAGCTGTAGGTACAGCCATATGAAAGAGCTCATTTAATTCAATCACTCCTCTGGACCTTGCTTTTATGCAAAAATTTTATTTCTATGTAGACCTTTACGCTTTTAAAATAATAGGATTTAGTAGTTAGTCATTCTAACCATTCAAACAAACATATTAAAGCTTGGGTACTTGTAAACCTTTCAGAGTAATAAATGAAAGATAATAACCCCTTGATGTAAACTTTTATTTATTTATTCAGTTGTGGGAACACGGCAAGGATATTGTCGCAACAACACTGCCTAGGAGAACATGGATTTCACATAAACTGTTTTGGCAGAAACACACATTTAAATAATCATCCAAATCACCACCTCACTACTCTTATCTTAAAAAAATATAGAGAGAGAAAGAGAAAAACCATAAAATCTGAATAAATGAACAGTGTAGGGGAATTTTCTTCTCTTTAACATCTATGCCAGCTTCAATAGCTGTCCTTGTTTTGAAGAGTCGTAATACTTAGCACTAATAATGGCGCCTTTCATTTGCAAACAGATTATAAACATCAACTGACTGTAATCGTCCCACAGAATCTCTCCATAGCAAATCAACGACATCTCCTAGTCTGGGGAATTGCTGAACTGAGTTTTAGCAGCTCTCTGTATAACAGTATCTAAATCTTGTAAAGTGCTACAAGTACAAGGGAGTTTAGCGTGAAGTGACTGACTGAACTATAGCATAAAATCAAGCAGGTTTTTCCATTCAGTGCTAATACATTGTTGTACAATACAAGAACATCTGACCAGGACAGGATGCCATTTAATGTAAACCATTGGAAGTGAAAGGTGTTATTTTGCCTAGTGAAACCTCCCCCTCGCAGTCCAGCTCACACGCAGAGTCAGTGGCAATCTCGCGACCAGGAGAGATCTGGGACATCCTATCAAAAGGGTCCTCACGATTTTCCTCACAATCAACAACATTTGGGATGATGTTGACATAAGCAGTCACTATCTCCTTATGGAAAAGGGTGTCCTGGTTGTAAGAGATAAGCTCATTGCTTATATTAACAGTCTCCACTGGAGTACTAGAGCAAAACTGGCTGCATCCCAGGAGGTTGGAGAAGACCTTCCTAAAATCAGCATTGAAGGCATAGATAATGGGGTTGAGAGAGGAGTTGGCCCAACCAAACCAGACAAAGATGTTAAAGGTGGTCTCACTGACACAGGGAAGGCCAGCATGGGGGTCGCTGCGGGGGCTCTCGCAGAAGGGAACGATGCAATTCAAGATGAAGAACGGCAACCAGCAGCAGACAAAGACCCCCATGATGACAGAGAGAGTCTTCAACACCTTGGTCTCTTTCCTGATGGAGGACTTGAGGCTGGTATGATGGTGGCAGTCAATGTGGTTGCTCCGGCAGCTCTGCGCGTGCTCAGCTGCCCTCTCCAGGGATGAGATCCGACGAATCTGCACCTGGGCAATGCGGTAGATCCGAGTGTAGGTAACTATCATGATAGCCACTGGAATATAAAAACTGATGAGGGAAGAGGAAATAGCATAAGTCCTGTTGAGGCTGGAGTCACAGCTCTCTGATGGTCCAGCAAGGGTATCATTACTGCCAGAGGTCCCATCAGAGGGTCTCATTGCGGCTAATGCCACCCATGTGGTGCTCATGTCTTCTGCCCAAGTGGTGACAGCACCCACTGCTGCCCAGTCAGATCCACCTCCAACATCCCCAGCAGCAGCCACATCACCACCCTTGTGCCAGTTGAGCTGGACAGGGATGAAGGAGATGAGCACAGACAAAGCCCAGGCCACGCCAATCATGACCAGGGCCAGCCTTTGGGTCATCTTCCTCTCGTAGCGAAAAGGGCTGGAAATAGCCCAGTACCTGTCCACACTAATCACGCAGAGGTTCAGGATGGAGGCCGTGGAGCACATGATATCAAAGGCCACCCAGACATTGCAGAAAGCCCCAAAGGGCCAATACCCGGCCACTTCGGCCACCGCTTTCCAGGGCATGACCAGCAGAGCCACGAGCAGGTCCGAGACGGCCAGGGACACGATGAAGATGTTGGTGACCTTGCTCCTTAGGTGCCGGTAGCGGACGATGGCGGCGCACACCAGCACGTTGCCGAAGAGCGTCCAGAGGATGAGCAGGGCCAAGAGGCCACCAGCCGCCACCTGCGCCGCCCCGGGGGTGCCCACCGGGCCGGGGAGCTCCCCCGGGGCCAGCAGCGGCCCGGGGCCGTCCCGGACCATAGCGCGGCTCCCGGCCGCTCCCGGCGGGGCGGCGGCGGCGGCGGCCGGGGCGCCCCGAGCAGCCAGCGCTGCCCGACCCCATGGGGCCGCCGCCCCGTCGCCACCCTGCGCGCGGCCCCGCGCCGCTCCGCCGCACGGGGACCGCTCCGCAGCACGGGGACCGCTCCGCAGCACGGGGGACCGCTCTGCAACGCGGGGGGACGCTCCGCAGCACGGGGACCGCTCCGCAGCACGAGGGGACGCTCCGCAGCGCAGGGACCGCTCCGCAGCACGGGGGGACACTCCGCGCCCCGCTGCGCGAGATCCCCGCTCTGCTGCCCGGGATCCGCGCCTCTCCGCGCCCGCCCGTTCGAAGTGCCCGCTCGGCGCCCCTGCGCGCGCCCCGGCCGCTCGCACTCCGCGCGGCTCCGCGCCTCCCCTCGCTCAGACTCCGCCGTTCAACTTGCCGGAGCTCCGCGCCCCGCGCCGCGCGCTTGCTGCTCGCTGCCCGCTCCGCGGCTCTCGCTGCGGCTCCGCGCGCTCCGCCGCTCGGGGTGGCGGCTCCGCCCGCCCCGCGCCCGCCGCCCTCCGCGGGGAAGCCCTGGGGGTCCCGCCGCGCCCGCGGCCCCCGCAGCGCCCTCCGCTCCGCGCCGCGTTTCGTCGCGGTTTCGGTCACCTGCAGCGGCGGGCGCCCGTCGAGGGGAGCCCCGCGACGTCCCCCGCCGCCGCAGCGCGGCTCTGCGCGGAGAGATGCGCCGGGAGCGCGATCCCGGCGGGGTCACAGCCTGCTCGGCCCCTCGCTGGGAAGTTAATGCGCGTGGAAGCGGCGGTGGGGGGAGCGCAGACGGGCCGCGGTCTCCCCGCGGGGAGGCACCGGCTCCCGCATCGCTCCTTGCTCCTAAAGGCTCCGCAAAGCAGAGCGGGATTCACTGCAGCCGCGAAGACAGGCGAAGAGGAGCCGAGGGTCTCCTTTCCTTGGAGGGAATCACAAAATTCCAATCCAGAATCTCCGCAGCACTCCAGCACAGCCAGGAAAATGGACTTGCAGAGCCAGCAGTACAAGTGCAAATGATGCTGTTGGGCTCGCCATGCACTAATAGTAGACCTGAGGTTTAAAGATGAAGGCTCGGGGGATTTTTATTCAGATTATTACAGATGTTGTTTCTCCAAATCATATTTTTTTAAAAAAAAAATGACCCATAGACATCAAATCTCTTCTTAATTTTGTGGTTTGTTTTAGTACTAGAAAGGCAGTGAAAGTCCCTCTTCTGGAGCCCTTCATCTCCTCCAGTCAGGGAAGGACAAGATTTACTCTACCTTAATGCATGTGGAGTGACATAAAGAATAAGTTTTAGAGCCGCTAAATACAGAGCCAATAAAATGAATCTGCAACTTCTTAGGCAACTTCCTAAAATTGTCACAAGAAAAACTAGAACATCACTCTAGCTCATGCCTAAGAAATTGGCATTACTTTCTCAGATTTAACAGATTTATATTTAATATTGGAAGGAGAATTTAGCTTTTGTCACCACTGAATCTTAAATTGCGTGAGTAAAGCAGTGATGCCGAGGCAACGTGCACAAACTCTGCTTTCCTAAGTAATGCCTCCTACAGTTTATATAAATGAAGGACTAAATTCTGCCAGTACTCATACACACACTCCTTGAATTTGCTGGTCCAGAAACAGCGATGTTTTGTGCAAAAATAGCAATGACCTGATTTGTTTCTTGAGTTTATATGCATTGCTTGAAGAAGATAGAGGTGTGCATATACATGCAAACATGTATGTTGTGTGCATGATATTATATACACATATGTGCTTAGTATGCAGTCAGTATGTGTTATTTTTGTAAACAAACATAGGTGTAGGTATGCACAATAAGAAAAACAACAGCGGTAGCAGCCTCATAATAATATAGCTATGCCCATAACTCGACAGCACCAGCACACAGACTGGTGCTTGCTGTAAATCACCACTGGCATTTTAAGCTACGAGGCTGGATGGTGAATTGCAGCAGTTGTGTTGCAGGCACACACCATATATTTGGTGTCCGGCACAAGGAGGGAAATATAGCTGGGAAAGGCATCTTAATCCAATGAAATAATAATTGCTGAGCCTTTTCGCCAGATATTCAAAGGAGAAAATTTTACTATGCCCTTTCCACATTATTGCTTGCAATAGTCTGGGCCAGAGGATCTAATTTAGTGGCTGAGTATTGCATTTGGATGTGTCTGACTTCTGGGTAACTTGGTCTTTAAAGAAAAAGTATAATCTCTTGCCTATCTCATGTTTAGCAAATGGTCTTGAGTTTGAGCTAGTGTAAACTGAAATTATTCACAGTAGATACTTATGTAAAGAGACCTTTTACTGAGCCAGAGATGCAGCTGTGTGTGTAGGAGCACTGAAGACACAGGCTGAATGTCGATCCAACACTTTGCATACTCTGAAAACTGGTGGGAGAAAGAAATTATGTTTGTGAGCTGGGGCTAAAACCACCATGCCAACATAAAAGAGGGAGTTGACAGGCCAGGAAGCAGCAGTGAGAAATGGGAGCAGCCGCTTGGCTGTAGCACTTCCAAGCGGATCATTCCTGGCAGCAGCAGTCAGAGGAACCGCTCTGTAATGGGGACATTTATGGTCTCTTCTACTGTTGCACCCATCACCGTTTTGTGAACCAGGAGTAAAAAACGTTAACATTTGTACTTTACCAGTAGATTGCATATAAGTCTCATGTTATGAGCAGTCCATTAAAGCCACAGCTGTCGCCTGTGTAGCAATTTGAGGTACATTTGTTTCATCCTGCAATCATCTCTGTGAGGCCTTTTTGATTTTCTTTCAGAGCTTTGTCTCATTTTTTTGTGTGTTCATCTGTTAGAACTGCACTTCCCTCACACAGCTGGCAGGTTGAAAGTAATGGGATTTAACTATTATTGCAATGATTCAAAAGAAAAAAAATCTTTGCAGTTCCTGGCCTTGGAAATGTGTGTTTTATTGTCTCTCTATCGCGACATAATCTACTCCTATTCAAAACACATACTCACTATCCTGTAGAAATATATTTATTTAAAAATAGATGAAACTCAATTATTCCCCCATTTAAGCATCTAAGAGATAAAATGTGTGAGGTAAAAAAATAATTTATGGCAAAAAAAGAAGTTAAAATATATAGGAACAAATATATGGCCAAGGTTCGTTTAGTCTACCAAACCATCCCACTAAAAATCTCTCATTAAAGCTAGGCCCTGAAACGGGAAGAAGAGTTAGTGAAAGGTAGCTGGAAGCCAGTGTGCATTAGACCCCTGAACTCAATTTAGCAAAGTAACTGGGCATGTTCTTAAGTTTAGTTGTATGCTCAAGTCGAGCTATATTTAGTAGCACTGTTGAACGTATGTTTAAGCTCCATCAGTTTCACTTACTGCAGCTGAAATGCTTTTCTGCACAGGGATAGACAAAGGCGCGTGTGTATATATAGAAACATGAAAATACTGAGAAAGGAGCGAAAGGGTAAGAGCTGGTATCACCAGCCTATTCAGCACAGGTGAAAAATCCTTTCATAGTAGATATGGTTCTGCTGCTCGTGTTTCAAATTAAATATATATATATATATATAAGAAGAAAAGCAGAGAAGAGCTACAGGAATAATTTGCCTAGGAAATAGGGTTCCCTTTCAGGGACCGGCTCTGGAAGTTCAGGTCTCCTGACAGAGCAAAGGACACTGCTGGGTCAGAAGCTGACTCTGAAACAGAAATGTCCTGCAGAAGGAAAAGTTCATAAAAAGATAATGGGTGACTTTTTAATCTTTCAGGAAAGGCGATAGAAACAGCAGTAGCTAAAGACTGAATCTACAAGGATTCAGACCGTAGATAGGGTGCTTGTTTTTAATGCCGAGGTTAGTTAATGACTGCAAAATTGATTTAGGGTTGTAATCAATTTGCCATCATTTAAAGTCTTAAATTCAAGACCGAATGCATTCTTAAAATATGTGCCTTAGCTCCCCTAGCACATCTGTCTTGATGCAGACATTACCAAACCATATTCAAGATGCTGTGAGGAAAGGAAATTTAGATTATTCCTTTTGACCTTAAAAGCTATTTAAGTTTTTCATAATACTCTTCAGGATAATATTAATTAATAGAATAAAATGAGTGAACAGTCCTCCTGGTATCTATCTTTTTTCTCTAATTCTGTAATGAGCATGATTTCTTACCAGAAAAGATTTCCACATTTTTTTTTATTATTATTCATACAGAGCCTGCCTTAACTTAAACCAATGGTAAAAGATTACAGACAAATGACAAGAAAAAACAAAAGTAAGAGAACTATGAGTTTTGTAAAGACATAATTTCCCATTGGGCTGTCTTAATTCACTTTATAACTTCTGTATTATTAAAAATTATTTTTTATTTTTGAATATTCATAATGATGACAAAACTAATATCAATATTTTAATGAGCTAAAAGGGTACAGATAATATCAATATTTTAATGAGGTAAAAGGGTACAGATACCTGTTTGCTCATGCAAATTTCTCATGCAATTAAAATCTACTGGCAATTCAGCAAGATTTTGAAGTAAGATAAAGGAAAAAGGAATATTAAAAAAAAAAACTTTTTATATATTGGTGCTTCTGGGGTACATTGTTTGTACTCTCTGTGCACGCATGAACAGCCACATCTGTTATTACTAGGACAAATTGATTATCATGACAAGAAAAGGTAGTTTACTTTTCCCGAGTTGAACATTCCAAGATTTTCACTTTGTCTTTTATCAGCTATATTACCAGACTGCAAATAAAAATCAGGTGTGCTTAATTCCCAAAGAAGTCAATGTAATTTTGTCTCTGGCTTCCATAATGTAAAAATTTTGCTGCATGGACCAATATTAAAATATATATTTTTTTAAAAAAAAATTGCTGAACCTTCAGTTTCTGATCTCTCAGTTTTTCTAACTCTCTATATTTTAACAGGACCTATCAATATTACATTGAATGTGTGAATTATAGGATGTTCTAGTTGATTATTTTTACTGAAACACCTGCAAACGATGTCATTTATATTAGGGTTTTACCCTGCGCATTAATTTCATATTAGATTACCTTCCACAAAATAAGCAGTAAACACAAGTCCTTAATGGGTAATACGGAAGTAAACAACCTGCAATTTCTGTAGTGAAGACAGCCCTATACAGAAGACTTTACTTTGAAATTTGCTAGAAATACAGACCTCCGAAGAAGGTCAGAAGCCTAAGAAGAGTCACTCTGTCTACACTTACTTTTGTCCCTCGCTTATGAGCAATAAAAGCAGAGGAGCTCAGAGGTGAATAACCAGACACTGGTCTTTCCTCCTCCAAAAAAGGCTGCTTGGATAGAAAGGAACAAGATGAAGAAGCAGGACCACAAAATCTCAGCTACTTCACCAATACCAGGGGACACATGTTGTTGCAAACTCTAAACAGGAGTCTGCATCCAAGCTGATTTTACAAGTCTCTCAATAGTTAGAATTGAAAGAATAGATCTGCACTTTTTAAGTGTCATATAGAATCAGGATTAAGTTCTATAGTTCATCATTTACTTTGGAGAAGGAGTACAGTTTCAAATTTTAAATAAGTCATCTCCAGAATGAAAAACTTTGTCAGGCTGAGGTAAACATCAATAAATTCCTATTCTTTATTAGTTCTGCTTTTCATTTGCCTCAAGTAAGACGTAAAATAATTTTCAATAGAATCAACAGGTTTCACTCATCTTCATTCAAACACCAGAATATCAGCCACAGGGTTTAGAAAGTTTTTTTCTTAAATCCCTATTATTATAGTCCTAATGACTACCACTGCTGCTACAGAACACATAAAACCAGTGATGAAGATGTCAGCCTGCCAACACCAGGCAGTGGAGTTGACAAATTAAAACTCCTGTGCCTGAGACAGCAATAGATATTTAATCTGAGCTCCAGTCTGCATGCAGAGCACCTCCAGTGTCTTTAGGGCTTCTGTTTTTTCTAGCTGACAGGCTGCAAACCCAAGGGCATGCGGGACAGAATGCACCTGGTCCAATAATTTGAGGGAAATGCCCCAAATTCTTCAAACAAGTCATAACTGCATTGTGTGCAGACTCATAACAAAAATCAGCAGCAAGGGCCCATGTATGAAAAGGGAGGAAGAGATGGGACCTGGGCAGCCCCAGACTGAAGGATTATTTTTGCCTTGGGCATTCAGCATTGCTACATGAACCAGGCTACCACAAACATAAGATGTGTATTGGTCTGAAGAAAAAAAAAAGAGAAAAAGAGTTGCTTTAGGAATTAGCTGGTTCTCAGGTTGTCAGAGCACACTATGAACCCAAAGGCAGAAATTACTGATGGAAATATTGTCTAGCTGCATTCATCAACGGAAATATTGCAGATCATGTTATCTGATATTTGTGAATTGTTTATTGCACACAGGCCATACTGATTGTAGTAATAACCCGCAGTAATGAGAACTATCCATCTCTGAATCTGAATTTTAATTTGAGAATCATTTGCCAGTACTTATTTTTATTGGCATGGCCCTTCTAATTAAAAACAACTAACTAAAGCACTTCCTTTTAGTACTGCAGGCAGCAGTTTATGACCCAGGGTCAGGTTATTTAATTTTAGCTGTAGCCATGCCCAGACGTACAAGATAATTATGAGCTTTACAGGAGCACAAGAGAGGTTTTCCATTCATTGCCTCTTTGACAGGGCTCCACAAAGGCAGGGCACACAGCGTCTTTGATCGAGTCCTTCCATCTATTCACTCTGTCCCAGTAACGTGTTTTCTCCCAGTGCCGGATCCCCATCTAGCGGTGTGCGGGCCGTGCATCTGTTCCTAACTGCGGGCTACAGTTTTATGCCATACTTTAGTGTGGAGATGATGTGAAATAAAGGAGTCATCACCTTTTCTTGATGTACTGAAGTTTCCGCCCCTGACTCTTGCTTGCAGGAAAGATTTCGGATAGTAATGAGCAAATAAAAGATTTGGAGAGAGGAAAGGAAGACAGGCTGATGCCCAGAAAAGGAGCAAAGAAGATTTAAGAAAAATATGCCTGAGTATTATTATGTCCTGTTCAAATGCAAATGCAGCTTCCTGCCTCTTGGCCCCTGGAAGGGCCAAAAAATTAGGGAGATGATGGACTCAGCCCGAGCCAGCTGCAAAGGGTAGATTTGGCCTTATTTAGCTCATAAATTCCTTCAGTGTAGGCTCTGCTGTTCAGTTAAACCTAGTAAATATTTTATTGCAGCATTAATTAAAGAAGCTATGGTATCCTTGATGTGCATCTCTGTACGGGTACTTCTGTGTACTCATTCTTCTCTGTACTTTGATTAAAATGCTGATACAGTCCCTGGGATTTGCTGATCTACATGTTTTTCACACAATAGCTTTTAGTTCCAGGTATGCTGGAGTGGCACTTGTGCAAATTTAGACAGAAAAATGTTGTGTAAAAACAAGAAATCACATTTGTTGTGAGTTAAGAAGCAAGAGAACAACTTGTTTCCCTGCTGTCCCTGTCCTTTCACAAACCTTCACCCATTGCATATATCTTTGTTTGAAAACTTCTTAGCCCGAATTCTGGTTGTTTTGTTTCTAGTGAGAACTAGAAAATGTGTTGGTTTTGTCAAATGATTTTGACTTATCGAAGCGTGGGTTTATATGAATGAAACTCAGTTCTTGCTTATGTCAAGTATAATGGAAAGACAGGGATATGGTAGGAAACATGCCATAGGGAGCATCAACTTTTCTTTTAAGTCTCAGCCAGATGAGTACTATGAGACATAAACACACTTTCTAACAGAAAAACAAGGACATTAATCAATGACTATTGAGCTTAACTTGACATTTCCCACTGTCATCAACTTCCAGATTGAATTCATCCTTTAACCTGATAGAGCCAAATGTATTTTTTAAGGTTTCTTTTGACATTTGTAGCTGCCACTTTGTTTAACCTGAGATCTGATTTTATTTGTGCATTCATAGGATAAGGTAAAAATCTGTTTGGACAAAATTTCCCAGGGAACAAGTGATCCAGTGATCCAACTGTATGTACCTCATCTTTAATCTGACTGGGTACAGTGGGAAAAGTGAACGTATATTTAGATTTGCCTGCATCCATGTTTATATCCTTGCTTAACTGATTCATGATATCTTAGAAACTTAGAATTTGCAGATTGAACATTAAGATTATCTTTTCTGATATTGGGAAAGGAAAATAAGGAAATTGTAAAATATAACTCAATCCAAAACTAGTATTTGTTTTAAAATCTGGAAGTTCAGGGATCTCACGTCTTTCAGACACAACTTCAGGAGTGCACATATCCCTGTGACAATATTTTGCATAAGAAATGGTCTGCGATGTCCTCAAACTCATTTTTTCCAGAACACAGAAATCCATTACGTAAGGGTATTTGTCCATCACTGCATGCAGATCCTCACCTCTTCCTTCAGTCCATGTTCTGTCGATTGTCAGATCACAGAGAGATAAAATAGCACCCAGGTAGCATTCGTTATTTTTGCTAGACTGCTTACTGACCTGCTTTGTTAAAACCACAACCAGGGTGTCACAGGCTTACGCAAAACCACACAAGTGTTAGCTGTTAAAGCACCATTTACACCTCCACAGCGTAACAGAACCAAAACCTCTCCTCAGAGAAAGCCCCAAAAAACTTCTTCATTTATAAGCCTTTTTCACTTTATTCTTGCAAATGTAATTTCTAAGCATTTGTTAATCTCATTAAGTAATGAACTAAAGTATAACTCTTACTGCCTATATAAAACATTGCCATCAAATTTACAAATGAACTTGGGCACATTATTATTATAATTTAAATTTGCACTTCATTTGCACAATAAACTACTCTAGCAAACAATAAAGCTGGCAATTGAGCAGAACTACTCTGATTTTTTTTTTTTAACAAGCAGATCTATTCAATACGATCTTTCGAAGCAACAGGACAACTTCTGTTCCCCAGCAGGACCACAGGACAATTCACTTCCATCAAACAAATTTCTTAGGCTTGGATTTTCATTTTTGCTAAGCTTTAACATCTGTTACGAGGCAAGATTTCAGAGCTGTCTGGACATCATCCAGCATTTGGTTCGAGCTTGTTTTCCTTAGTGTAGCAGTGAGCTGACATGACCACCTCTCAGGAATGGAGCTGTGCCCACACAGGCACCTGAATTCTGCTTATGAGCTTGTGGAAGCAGAATGACATGAACAGAACATAAAGTGGAGCCCTCTCCAGTGCTTTACCACTGCGAGGACAGGGGAACTATCAAAGTTCTGCTCTCCAAACAGAACCATATCCTATGCTGGGTCGGATAAGATGATTATGTGGTGAGGTTTGCCATGAGTGAGGTGAAGTGTTTTTTGCTCTGCAGGAGATGAT
>JAVCKT010014805.1:6608-17841 GCA_032273925.1 Rhynchotus rufescens
TTTGATCAGGGAACGAAAGTTGGTACATGGATAGATTTTTAGGCATCCTCAAGATACCATCAGCATTTTTTATTTCAATAATATATATTCCGTCTATGTAGGAACTTTGCCAAGTAGCAACATGCTTTCCATGGCAAAATTAAATTGAAAAGGAAATAGGTGATGTCATTGTGTGGCCCCACTACCTAAGTAGAAGAAAGTAGTCATTACTTCATTTTGTTGTTACTGATAACAACCAAATACTACATGAAAGTGCTTTCTACTGAGAAAATCTGATTTGAAGCTTATTTTTAAATACAGTAATACAGGGAGGATCATTCAATCATACTGAATGTACTTTTGCAGTCACGCACAGAGCCAATGTAGCACCATCCTTTATCTGAGGATGCATGACTGAATGGCTGTAGTCCTGTCTACTCTCATTTCATCAACTGGCATTACCCTGGCTTTAAGGGTACATTTCAGTTCCTTTCATTTAGAGATAAGTATTTTGACCCTAAGAAATTTCTTATTACAGGAGAGAAAGTCTCCACATCTTGGCTCTTTTTTTTTTTTTTTTTTTTTTTTTTTTTTTTTTGTGAACCTTCTTTTCTTAAGTAATAATTGTTCAAAAGAAGATCTTTGTCCCAGATTGGAAATATCCTGTAAAATCAGCTGGAAATCCAGTTAGTGCCTATGACTTAGGACAGTACAGTTTCTACCCGTAGTTTTAGGACAGTTTTTATCTCTTGCCCAGCCTAGCTGGCCATAGAATCATTGAATCCTTAAGACTGGAAGTAACCTTTACAGACCATCTAGTCCAACCCCCCTGCACATGCAGGGTAATCTAGAGCATGTGGCCAAGCCACATTTGTAGCTTTTACTGTTTATCTATGAACTGATCAGAACTGATTACATCTTTATTAAAGCATGTGATAAACAGATGTTGCATTGTAAAATTAGCAGAATCATACTACCGTAGTTCTGGAGTGATGACACTTCAAGATGTCAGTGATGAGTCAGGTTATATATATTTCTTGTGAGGCTGCACCTGGAGTATACGAGGCTGCACCTGGAGTATTGGTCACAGTTCTAGGCTCTCCAGGATAAGAGAGATGTAGAGCTTCTAGAGATGGTCCAGCGGAGAGCGACAAAGATAGTTAAGGGAATGGAGCATCTCTCCTACTAGGAAAGACTGAGTGAGTTGGGCCTGTTTAACCTGGAGAGGAGAAGGTTGGGAGGGGATCTTATCAACATGTACAAATATCTGAGGGGAGAATGTAGGAGGAAGGGACTGAACTCTTCTCAGTGGTGGCCAGTGATAGGACGAGGGGAAATGGCTACAAATTGAAACCCAGGCAGTTGCATCTCCATGTGAGGAGGAACTTCTTCACTGTGAGGGTGATAGAGCCCTGGAACAGGCTGCCCAGGGAGGCTGTGGAGTCTCCTTCTCTGGAGATCTTCCAAAGCCGCCTGGCTGCCACCCTGTGCCCCGTGCTCTGGGTGTCCCTGCTGGAGCAGGGGGTTGCACTGGGTGATCTCTAGAGGTCCCTTCCAACCTTGAGCATTCTGTGATTCTGTAAATCTTATCTTAAAAATCCGACAGTGTCTTAGTGTTGATGACTTCCTTATTCATTTTTTTGAGTAAATCTGCTGTTAGTGTTCTATTTCTGTCACAAATGTTGCTTCTTAGTTCTTAATTAATGACCCTTTTCTAATTTGTTAAATTGCCTGAGTCCGCTGCCTTTTATCTTCACAAATTGGATGCAGTCACCATGAAGATGCCTCTGTTCTTCTGACACCCCTAAGCAGCGCTGCAGCCTGTCCTCTGGCATCAGTCTCTTCTGGGCCTTTTACATCCTTCTAATATTACTTTTAATAGACAGTTAGCATGTTACCACCCAAGGGTTTTCCCATTTACTGCTGCTATACAGTGGGATATTAAGTTTAGGCAGTTGGTGTTTCCCTCGAATGGGTTCTTGTCCCGTGGCCGTGCGGATAACAGCGGATGTCACAAGGAGGATCTAAACTGCAAGGACCTTTCTTGTCCACTGGGAAGGACAGTTGCTCTAGTAGCAGGATACATAACCTGGACTCAGTGATGAAACATAAATTTTTCTAAAGTTACTGGTCATTCCAACACTGTGAGACCTTAATATCCCTTCATATGGGACATTATTTCCAATTACTTCATATTCTTTTCCTCTGGTGTGTTTTGGTGGCATTTCCAAACCTGGATCGATTGAGTTTTCTGTTCTTGGCTTTCATTCCAAATTTGTTGTACTTTAGCAAAATTTCTTAAGGTCCCTTCAAACAACTTTTGATTGCTGCTACATTATTTGCTTATTTGAATATGATTCTTCAACTTCCTTATGTGTTTTGTACTCTCAGAATGACACCGAAGTAGCACTTTCTAGACTGACTAGAGAAGCTCCCTCAAATTTATTTTAACGTGATTTCTGCCTGTAGCAGATTTTGCTTTAGTAAAAGGTTTGGAAGTGTTCTTACAGCACCTACCGAATTTGTAGATTGCTGAAATCTTTGGAATAGGTTCATAAAAATATTTAATCTATGACTACAGAGGTCTGCATTAAGGTATATTATATATTAAGTGCTGTGTTTCAATTGAAATATTGGCGTATACCCGGCTCTCAATTATTTGTAAAATGTCAGCAGTTACTGGGATGTTTGGAGTGTACTTAAATCTGTGAGATCCAGCTTTTAGGTCATTGCTTCCCTCAGTAATGGATTACTGATTTGCCTTGACTGCTGAAAGTCACTGCTGCATTTCTTTTCACAAGGTTGTTTTGTTTTTGTCTTGCCCTCAATTCCCCCTCTTCTTCTTTTGTATCCAGCTAAGGCTAACTTATATAAGACATTTTTACTTGGAAAAAAAAAAAAAAAAAAAGAGAGAGAAGTTAGCTCTTACGTTTTGGTTCATCTGATCTGTATTCTGTTCAAAACCTCCAGTGACTGCCAAGTCACTCTTTGCCTTATAAATGATTTCAAGAGCCGTCTTCATTCCTTAAACTGGCATCGTTTCCCTAAGAAGCTGAGTTCAGGTCCACCGCTTTAAGTGCTTGAAGTGGGGGAAGCTCCATCCTCCTCCTGTGGTGCCCCTCCTGACCTATATTCCTTGCTGCATTTCTAGGATTTGTATGAATTATTTATAGGCACGATAGATTTATTCCGGACGTTGCTGGGAGGGAGGATAAAGCCTCACTTTAGGGATTTTCAAATTTAGTTAAAGCAGACCGAATTGTGAGGCAGCTGCTCACCACTAGAGTTATCGGAGATGGGAGAGACGGGGCTTGTCTGGTGGTAACGGAGCTTCTTGCTTATTGTGTCACCTGAGAAAAGCCATTTAGGCCCAGGATGCCTCCCTTAAGTGCAGAGAACAGCACAGGCCTGTGGCTTCTTTCATTGCTTTAATACACGGGAGGTGAGAAAATGGAGAGGGAGAGGTGGGAAACCTGAGAAACACTTTTCTTTTCCCCCCTGTTTAATAGGAAAAAGTGTTTCAGAGCAGCAACGGCACTGATGCTACTGCTGCCCTTGCTACCCGGTTAGGATGAACAGAGTGATGTTGACATTTAAATAGCACCCTAGTATTTTAAATATTTCTTGTATTTATGCTTTTTAAAAGGAAATCTAGTCAACTGGACATGTCTTCTGCTCAGAAAAAAATATAAAACTTGGATATCCAGGGTGGTGGGAGATTAAGGGCTATTTGGGTAGAGCACACTTGGAAGGGCAGCTCTATTTTAAGGCCTCCAAGTGTGAGCTTTGCCCGGCTGCTGTGATTACCAGACTGCTGCAGGGCTTCCTCCTTCCTCTTCGGTCAGGGCCACCGTTTATTCCTGTTTATTCTCGCCCATCTGTTTGCTGGATGCTAACAGGGACCCCAGTGCTGGGCAAGGGAGAAAATGCAGCAAATGGTTTGTATTGAGCACGTGTGGCATGGAAACAGAAGCGTTCGGGGAAGCTAAGAGCAAAATTATCCCCTAGAATCCTGTATTTTGGGCAGAATAGAACTGAAGTTACTGCTGTTGTTACTAATTTGTTACCACAGGAGCTGAGGAAAATAATGTGGATTTGCAGGTCTTCAGTTATGCATCACAGGGACTGTCTCACCTAACCAGACTTCATACCTCAGGTTTTCCACCTCGGACCCAAACTGAAAAAGGCAAAGAGAGCTGTTTATGATGTTCTTCCCCTTCCCCTGGAATTGCTTTGGGCCAGACGAGTGGATGACTGGAAGCAGGTGAAGCCGCTGCCCAAACAGCGTTCACCTTTTCCTGCAGGGAGCCAGCTGAGGCTCTCTGAGCAGCTCCGGAGGGAGGTTCAGGCGTGGGCTGTGAGGAGGAGCAGAAGATCTGCTTCAGAAATGCACCTCGGGTCCCAGCTTAAACGCTGATGTGGACACTGTTTCAAAGGAGTAATTAAGCTAGGATAAAAGTGTGGCTTTACCGAATAGCTCTGATCTTGCGTCTGTTTGTGTTTCTGCCTACACAGTCACTTATTCCTTCCCATCCACCACTGTGTCATTCTGGGGCTATTGTAGATCTCTACGGGAGAGCCTGGGGGAGCTGTAGATGATGTGCGGGCTGCCTGGAAAGCTAAACTGGCGTTTGGTGCAGAAATATTACTAATAAGTGAGTCTTTCCAAAGCGGAGCGGTACAGCCCAGTTTGTGCAGCAGCCTAAGCAGGCAGCTTCTCTGGAGCTAATCCCAGAAAATGAGCCAAGCAGGATTAACTAGAGAGGAAAAAAATCTAACAACTAGCAATTACACTTTAGTACTTGGTTCAAGCGCAAGGCTGGATGTTGTGGCAGGCATGGAAAGGCTTGAGCACGTTGATTTGTCACGTGTGGAATCCCGTGTCCAAGTCGATGCTGTTACCTGCGAGCAGAGCTTGACATCTGACTTCTGAAGGATGTTTTTGCTGAGGGAGGAGCCCCAGGTAGCTTGATTCATGTCTTGGAAAACACCAAATTTGAGGCTCTTCCAATTCTTTAAGTATGTCCTTACCCTGGTTGGGAAGGGGTGGGATCACAAGTCTTCTTTGACTCGTAGCAGTCGCCAGCCTCTTCTACCAGAAGCTTTAAATTCTCCGTCAGGAAAATCAGGTGGTGCTGTGAGAGCGACCAAGCAGGTGAGAGGAACTGCATTTCTGTAGAAAGATACTGACCTCCAGTGGACAAACGGGGCAAGCAGAGAGGTGCATTTAATTAAAATGTAGCCGTGTGAGAAACCAGGGTTGGGACAAAGAAACGGAAGATACAGGATGTATGCCCTTGGAGCTCCCCAGACTCTCAGGGTCTTTATTGAATTTTGCTGTACATTCCTACATAACTTGGTGAGATTTCAGTGTCTTCAAAATTTCTGGTTGCCTCCACAAATCAGCATCTCTTAACTTCTTCCCCCGCAAGGAACTCTGTCTTTTGTGAAGCCCCCAAAAAGTGACCTGAAATAAGAGGCATACAGCAATTAAGACATGATTCCATGTCCTGCTGCTGTTTCCACTGTTTCAGGGTCTCCAAACACAAAGCATACGGGAAAACCAGTGTCTCTCAGGGATGCTCAGAGCTCTTGGCAGAGTGACTGCTCCCTGCTCCCCAGGACATGATGGAGTCACCAGTGAAGCCAGTTGGGATGTTGTCTTCCAAAGCATACTTTGATTTTATTTTCTGTTTGTGAAAGATCTTTCATTTAACTTTCTTTCTCTCTTCTGGAATATTTCCAACTATTCAAAGGATTTGAAAGTTGGTAGATGAAGACATATGTGCATCTTTCCCCCCGCTCCTGTTGAAAAGAAGGGGGATATATCATAGCCTGAAGCAATGAAGGTGGTTTGTGCTATTTGCAGCATCACTATGTACATCACACTTTCCCTGGTGAAAAATCTGTCCCTTATTTTCCTTAGAATATTTGAGGATGTGTCCATAAATGCATATGTTAATGCACAACTACATTTCCTTAAGTGTGCTACTGTCTGGAGGTTGTCAATAAAATGAGCCTGTTGCTATAAGAATAGATCAACATTTGAATGACAGCTAGTCTATATTGTAAAATATATTACAGAATCTTTAATTTACATAGAGATGAAGCTGCTTACAGTGAATGGAAATCAATAGCGGCTTTTGCAGCATCCTCTGGGCAGAATATTAAATCTGGAACTCCATAATAACTAAGCTGCATCAGGAGATTACAAGCCAATAGAGCTAAAAAGCCAATAGAGCCAATAGAGCGTAAAAAGGATCAGGTTTTCCTTTCTCAGTAAACTTGATATGTCCGCAGTTTCCAAACAGGAGTTTTTAAGATTTTTTTTTTGTTAAGAATAATGTATGTGTTGCACATACTGTCATTTTATTACGAAATTATAGCTAGCAGCTCATGATGCCAGGTATTGTATAAGCACAGAAAGGAAAGATGATCCTTGGCAATCCAGCTTGCAATTGAGATAAGTGGCAGTTCCTTAAGTGCCCTTGACCATTTCTTAATCAAAGGACCTTCTTATGAACAGAGAGATTTTCTATAGACCAAACTGTACCAAATGTGATGGTATAATAATATTAAGTAGGGGGTGAATACAGAATAACACACATTAATTTCTGCAAAGACAACACTGTCAATGCATTCCTGTAGCGTAACAGTGTGATTCCCAAGGGAGTCTGGTCTGGAACTGACCACAGAGCAGCCGCAGCATCACTCACCATCGTGTCTCGGAAAGGAACAGCTCTCTCCTGGTTGTGTTGTTCTTTGCTTTAGAGCTGACAGGAGCCGTACAACAATCTGCTCCCACGGTTCTGTTCTTGAGGCTCTATTTTCCAGCGATTTGCTTTGATCTTGAGCAGAAGGAAAAGGTGACAATGAAAGAAAACATTTTCATCAGAACAATGTCTCTGTGCTAGGCCTGTCACAACATGCAATACAATTAAACTTGACTGCACACCCACAGTGGGTGCATGAAATAGAGCTGTTCAGGAGGATCCACGACAGCAGAGCAGGCTGAGCGCGCTGTGGCAGCGCTTGCTGCTCCTGATTGAGCTCTGCACGTCCCCAGGTCAGAGCTGCTGCTCCAGCCCTCTCTGCTTTTCACCAAACACACACTCTGAGTTTGAACGTGGTCCTTAGCCCAGCGTGCACCCTGTCTGGACTCTCTGCATCACTTTTTGTTCCTCTTGTTTAGATCAGTTTTGAACAACCAAGTTGGGTCTGTCTTAATTTGCTGTTCCTCAGCCTACAGGGATAGAAGAAGAACCAGCAAGAACCCTGAAGGAGGGAGCAAGTCAGCAAAAATGTGTGTGGGTGAAAGGAAAATGGAAAAAAATGTACTGAGAAGCTGTGATATGACAGGAGCAATAGGGGTGGTTGCTCAAGAAGACAGTGATGGGGACCAGCCAGGCAAGCAGACTACAGCTGGCCAAGGAGGCACCTGGGGATGAAGGAAATGGGGATGGAAAGGATGAAGATGATAGGATCACAGAATCACAGAAACCTGCTACAAAGTCAGCATAGGGACGAGCTCCAAGTGGAGCAACATGTTGGGAGATGCAGGCAAAGGAAAACACTGTTTTAACAGCTTGAAAAAATCCCTCTTCCAGATTACATTATAATGGTTGTCAAATGAAGTACTGAAAATTATGAATTTTCTGGATTATGGTTTTCTCTCCAGAATTTCTTGAAGAACAGAAACTGTAGTGTTGAGCCAGCTCAGCTAGCAACCCATCTTTAGTGTGTGCAGCAGGTAAATGCCTAGGCAAGATACTTCTTGCCTAAAACCTCCCGTTCTGCATTTAAAATCTCTTTATACTTTCCTTGTTTTTCACACTCTTGTGGGGAAGCTGATTGGTTTCTTTGGCTCTGTCCTATCCAGACAAATAAAAAACACACATAAAAAAATGGTTTAGTTACTGCAAATGCCATAAAATAGATTTTTTTTTTTCTTTGCAGAAAAATGGTTGGATTCTGACACTTTTTTTTTTTAAAGGATGCAGCCCCTTTAATTATTTCAATGAATGATTTATTTCAAGGCAATTTACTTAATTTTATTCACAGATATTTCCATTGAAGTACTTAGACTGTGTAAATTGTACAATTATCCTATCTTCCCATCTCTGTAGATCTTGAGCCAAAACAAATTCAAATGCTGACATTTTAATTTATGTTTGCATTTCAGTTCTGTGAGATAAGTGAACTTTCTTTAAGTGAGATAGACCCAAACCCCCATGTGCAGAAGTGGCAAAAAGGCAGCAAACAGGCTTGTTTTTTGTCGTTCTTTTCCTATATAATCTTGCCAAGAATGGATCTTTTTTACAGTTTGCTGCTATCAGGAATGTGTGTGTTTTGGTGCATTTTCAATACTTTCTAGAAAAAATCCACTTTCTTTGATGAGGCTTCTCTGTGCTGGACATTGCCCAAACACACGTATGCCTGGTTAATGCAGAGCACATTTTACACATCCATAGAGCTTGTTTCAGTCCTACTAGTAATCTTAATATTTTGGGGTTGATTTAAGAATGAACTGTAAGAAAACCTTATGTGCACCAGAGTTGTTCGTTTTTTTCCAGACATGTCTGTTTAGCAAAATGTCATATTTTTCCTGTATATCTTGTATCACTCATAAATGATTAAAGTCAGAAGCTTCAGACTCATGGAAACATGGCTTAAAAATAGGAATGGAGTCAAAAGCAATCTGAGATGATACAACATAATCTGCACTGTTACAGTGAAGATCTGAAAAGCATTTAGCATCTAATATCTACTGAAAAGCTAAATAGTTCCGAAAAATCAGGTTCACTTTTACCAAATTTCAAATTTCAATTATCGTTTATCAATTATTATTTATGGACCTTGCTGTGTTATTAACTTGCTGGTGAGGTGCAAGGTATTGCAAAAGTAGCTTGTCTCTAGGAGCTGAAGAAGGTTATGATGTTGGTTATGTGAATAATAAGCAAAGATGAAAATAATGGCCAGCATTTCTTAACAGTGGAAGGTTCATGACTAGAAACCAAGTTGCCATTTTGTTCTCTGATGAGTGGACAGAAGAAGGCTCGGTCATTCTAAAGGGCCACTCTAGCTAGAGAAGGAGTCTAATCCTTAAGATTTTTAACATGTTTTTAGGTTGAATCATTACACACAAACATGCACATATATACTAATAATTGACTTTTTTCTCTTTTTTTTTTTTTTTTGGTCCTTTTATTTCCATTTGCACAGAGCAGACATCTTCAATGCACAACGTTTTCTAGTAGAGGACCGGGTTGATGCCCCCATGGAAGACACTGGTACCCCACAGCCAGGTGTAAAACCAACAGCAGATCTGGTAGCAGGTCTCGCTCTGGTTACCAGCACTGGCAAAGCTGGACAACAAAGGGACTGGGGTATTGAATTCCCATCCAACTGCTGCTCTCTTCAAAGAAGAGATGATTATTTAGGAACTTTACTCTCCGACAATTGTTATTTTTGTGATATACACGGATGTGTAAAACTGGTATGAGCTCTAAACTGGAGAGGAGTTGAGGGATTTGGTTGGCTTGAAGAGCACCAGTGGGACAACGGGCACAGCGTGAGGTGTGTGGATGGGACAGCTGTGCATCTGACATATCCCTGTACACCCAAACGCCAGTGTGCATCAAACCCAAGCCTCCCACGGAGAGGTTAACAGTGTCTAGGGCTTTGCAAGGGCAAATACTGCTGCTGATGAGCGGTGTCAGGAGATTTTAAAGCAACTGAAGATCCCCATCTGTGCCATATCGCAAGGTGACACTGCACACCTCCCTTGAATGTGTGCCACCTAGTCAGGTGATATCTTGATATCTTGATATCTTGATATCTTGAACTGATATCTTACAACTCAAGCCTAGCAGAATGTTTGGTATTTTGCCTATATATATATATGTGTGTGTGTGTGTGTGTATATGTATATGTATATGTATATATATATGGTTAATTCTTTAATCATCCTGTGGGATTTGCAGGTGCCGTTTCAGCTGTTGATTCTGACTGTGCCACAGCTGCTGCTGCCAAGTAAGCTCAGCGTGATTCTCGGTGCAGCAAACTTAAGGTAGGAGATGTACAACAAGGTCTTAGAACTGCCTGTGAAATGCAAATCACTCTGTCATGCTGGGGAGTGGAAACAGTGCAAACAATCGTGTCTTCTAATTAAATGTAATGTCAGGGAGGTAAGAAGCAGGCCCTGCTGATCATCAAGCTCTGCTGGCAGTGGTACTGTTGAGCGTAGAGGCTAATGAAGAGTAGCAGTGGGGCACAATAGATCAATGGTGTGGCCAAGATGCCACCAGGCTGACTGCTTGCTGTCCTACATGCAGTGTCTCCATGCATGTGGACAGCCTGATCCTCATGATGTGCTGACATCTCCGGGAGCCTCTTGGCCTGACTCACTTCCTCCTGCCCCACAGAGAGATATGTGGTCTGTGTCAATCAGTCCCCACATGAACTACCCAAGGGAGGTAACAAAAAAGGTTAGGAAATGATGTTTTTATTTTAAAGTGAAATTTCATATGCCTTCTAATCCATACTGTCCTTAGGACATGCCTTCTTCCAGCTCCCAGAGAGCTTGTAAACTGGTAAACCTCCAGCAGCAACCACACACTCTTCCGCAAGCAAGTTGCCGAGATTTTGGTGAAGGAACCAAAGGCACCAAGTGATCACCAAGGGACTGCATTGTTTGGGAGCTAATATTTCAGGTTTATGAAGCCTGCGATTGGGTGAAGGAAGCAGGAAGATGCTTTTCTCCAAGGCTAATACCACTGGAGCCTTGGGAGTGGTTGGATCTCTTGGATTTTCCCCCCAGGAAGGTGGGATTTGCCCCCCTTGAAAATCATGGGACCCTGGATGGTGGGAAGGAACCTCTGGTTATCCCAAAATAAGTGAATTTCATATTCTTTTAGGCTTACCCTGGGTAGAGGAAGAGTGGGTCAGAGAGCATCTAAGGAGACTCGACACCCACAAATCTATGGGCCCTGATGGGATGCACCCCAGAGTGTTGCGGGAACATGGCAGATGTCATAGTCAAGCCGCTCGCCATCATCTTTGGAAGGTCCTGGAGAACGAGGGAGGTGCCGGAGGACTGGAAGAAAGCCAGCATCACTCCAGTCTTCAAAAAAGGCAAGAAGCAGGACCCGAGTAACTACAGGCCGGTGAGCCTTACTTCCATCCCCGGGAAAGTGATGGAGCAGCTCATCCTGGCTACTCTCTCCAGACACATGGAGGAGAAGAAGGTGCTCAG
>JAVCKT010014807.1:0-13820 GCA_032273925.1 Rhynchotus rufescens
ATAAATGGCATCTTATCTCTTTCCATGTATAGTCATATATATATATATATATATATATATATAGGTTAATAGATAGAGCAATTGGGTATGACATATGTTGCTGCAATGGGTTGAAAAGCAATGAGTCCAGTTCTCCAGGGTCTTGACACAAACAGCGCTGCGGGCTGCAGGAATTCGAGTTCTGCTCCTGGAGCCTTTGCAGAGCTTTAGACTTAAAATATTTAATAGTTTTGCAGTAACTGGTGTAAATGAGATCAAATTTAGGCCAGGCAGGCCATTGAATTGAAGTAAGTTTTGTTCAGTGTATCTCAGAACAGCCTAAATGAACTATGTGAATTTCAGAAGTAACAACATTTTTATTTTTTTTTTCTTTTATTCAGTCTAATTCTAACTAAAACCACTGACTCAGAATTATAACCTTTGTTTCACATCCTTTCAGCTCTTCCTTTCCTGCGCCTTCCACTTGTTTCTTCTCCATAAATCACTGTGTACATTTACGTAAACATTTTGAGGTGGTCATCAGAGGCTTTACATCGGATTCCCTTCCCTTCAGTGGTTTACTTTCTACACTATTTTGACATGTCTTTCTGCCACATTATCATCTTTTCAAATAACTTAAGGATAGGACTTTCAACATATGCTTTTGCTGCATCAAAATTGCATCCTAAACAAACTTCTGCTGCAATCTAATGTCTATGTCATTTTGTGCCAGACAATTGTGAAATTTGCTCTTGTCAGAGAACATTTTCATTCTCTCTAAATAACCACGTTATTCTAATAAGCTAAAAAGTCACATAAAGAGTCTGGTCCAAAGTGTTATGCTGTTAGTTGTAAGAAAAGTATAGATTTCTAGCTGTAATAGTGATCTGAATTTAAAGTATTTGCATAGCTGCTTTGTATTATTGGAATTTGTATAATCTGAACTGTTTTAATGTAAGAGTCTCGTGATCCAGCCCTTCATTCCACATCCAGCCATACATTGAGCTCCAGCAGAGTGGTGCTCTCCTGCATTCCCCATAGGGACCAGAGGTTCCTCCTGCCCCTTGGGACCCTTATAGTTGTGATTTCTAAAGGTTCAGAGCGGCAACAAGATGCTCTGTAAGTGCTGTCCTTCAAATTCTGGTGCTGCCCTTCAAATTCTGATGTTTAGCATCAACAGCCATCCTTCTCATCACAAGAACTGTGTAGAGTTACAGTCATATTTCACAAACATCTTGTCTAGCAGGTGACCAAGTACCATGAGAGAGCAAGTGTTGCCCTGCAGGAAAGCTAGAGAAACACAAGCCCTCTCACCCGACGTGACCAGTAAATGGCAGCCGTGCAAACTTTAATGAATGCAAACTGATTCGTAGTTTCGGTCCCGTTTTAACATCACATCTGCTGGGCCGCAATCCTGTTTAATATCGGCGCAAATCCACGCGCAGCATCAAACTGCACCATTTTGCTTTGCTATAGGACAGGCTCTGGTCTCCTATAGCTGGGCTGAGTGCTTGTGCTGGGAAACGCTCCGGTTCCAAGGAAGGATCCGTTTGGTCCTTCAGGGAAAAGCTGCAAGAATGACAGCCTTTCTTTTCCTCCTTAATGCAATGAGGAATAAAAGGTAATTTTACAATAGCCATTTTAATGTATTTAGCGGCTATTTTTATGAAACTGAAGAGTTTAATAAAAGAGAGGATGCAAAATATCAGTCTGCTGCTTACAACAGAAGAAATGTATATGATAAATATGTTAAAGGACATCTTAAATAACACTACCCGAAAAGACCAAGCGAGACAGGCACTGCTCTAGCATTCAAATGGCAAATGTAAACACACGCTCGCTTTCAGGGATATAGATTCTAGAGCTATTAAAGCCAGGAAAAGGTCATTTGTCAAGGCTCTATGCAGTAGTACATCCCGTCCTTCTAATGAGAAGGATTGCTTTTCTCCAGTGACAGCAAAAGAGAAACACGAGCTCCAAGCTGAAATTTCTCAAATTGACAGCAACTATGACTTTTATGGGCACGCTAAGAATATGATCTATACACTTGTAGTAGCTAGGAAAGATTTTGTAATTCATTTGGTACTGCAGAAGGTCATTGTCTTCCCGATGGAGTGTGTTCAACATGGCTTTTCACACACGTTATTATTGCTCTGTGTACTTGTGTGCACGTGTGTGTGTATAACATCACTGGTAATGACTTGTATCCAGGTGGAATTGCACAGGATGAATATGGCTAATTTGTGGCAGCAGGGATTGAAGGGATAATAGGGATTGAAGACCTATACTGCCTGATAAAACAGACTATTGATTATCTCTACAAAGTTACGAAGGTTTTGAAATACCAGGTTTATATATATTTATATATATATAAAAATGTGATTTTGAGTGAGGGAGAAATTCAGTCCTAGCTTTGAATGTTAAAATGAGAGCAGATGCAAGTGACGTGACTGACAACTTTTGCTTTTCATGACTGGAAAACTCAATATCCATAGCACACTTAATGAAGCCTGTTAGGCATACACAGTGCTGAAAGGGAGTCTGCTATCTGCTTTTCTGATCCAGCGCCATCCAACTTTCCTCAAAGCAGACACCAAACACACCACTGGTATCCTACATAATATTTAGATATTTTAAATCTTATTTTTTTTTCAATTCTGAACATGTCCTGTATCTTCAAAATATGTATATATAAATATTTTAAGGTTAACTTGGTGTGAATAGCTTATTTTAAATAAGGCCTATCCTTTCTGTATCATATCAAGTTGTAAGTATAAATTACTTAATAAGAATAATTTCAAATTGAAAAATAGAAACATTTCCAAATAATTAATCAAATGCAGTGTTTCGACTCCGAATCTGTATCTATGAAACTGTGCAAGTTTGCAGATTGCCTGGGTTGGACGAGAGCAACCCAACCTGAGCTGTGGAGCAGCCAGGTGGAGATCCAAAGTTTAAGAGCCCAACTCAGAGCTCTCCAGAGCAGTTTCCAGACCCAAAGCCAGTGACATTATAAAATAAAAGCTATTCTGCTTTACTGCTCATAACCATAAGACCTACGTTGAAAGTACCTTTCAAGAGCAGAGCGAACTTAAAAACAATATTACCAGGGTTTGGGATCCAGTGCACTTAATTTTCATTAAGCTGTTTGTTTCCTTGATTGTTTTTCTAATTTAACATATTCTAATGCATTCAGTAGAGATTACAAATTCCTTCTCACTTAAATAATACCCTATATATATATCATGCTTTAAAGACAATCCATTATCTGACAATATGAAGAATGGAAAACCCAAGGCTCAGGTCCTGTAGCAAGGTCTGGAGGGGAAAAGAATCACTTACTTACATGGAACCTAATTGATTTCTGTAGGAACACAGGTACAAAAACCTTATATATGCAACAGGCTCAAGCACTACAGTGTGCATCACTATTCAAAGACTATGAAAAGGTGGCAACCAATTAAAGGGAGGAAATAAAACACCCACAGATATCACAACAGATCAATAATACTAACAACATGAAGATTTTGCCCACAAGGAAGTCGCTTGTAGATGTGTTTTTAGGGAAGAAATTAAAAGGAAGAGAAGATGAAGATGGAATACGATTGCAAGTGCAAATTACTGTATATTTTGGTACATTTGTGATGTACACTTTTGCTATTGTTTGAAATTTGTAATTAAAGGGTGAACTTGATTTCAAACACATATATAGAATCTAAATTGCAGCCCACATCTGCTGTTTTGAAAATGCCTGTGACTACACTAAATAGAGGTGTGTTAATCTTAATCTATACATTTTCATTATTTATAACTAGAACTGCTGTTCAGAGGAGCTCTGGTGCAGTATACTATAGTGAACCAGTGTAGACTGCCTTTCCCTAGCTCAGTTTTAAAGTGTTTTAAGGTGCTTTTTTTGCAAATCTTCACTTATCACTGTGGCAACTTCAAACGAGTTTTATAAAAACTCAGGCAAATTAGAAAGTCATTTTTTTGCATGAAGTTAAATGATGAAACGTAACCATTCTGTTGTCTAAATCTGAAAAAAACTGGTTCTATACCCTACACAGGAACAATCTCCAAGGTGAGGGCACATGCATCACATGCAGGGGACTTCTTGGTTCTTCAATAGCTATGGAGAGGGATGGGAAGGAGCTGGAAAAATGGGATGTCCCCAGCTCTGTTCTCTACCAACACACCTCTGGCACGCTGGAGAAGGCCAGGCTGGTACACAGAGACCATCCAGGTTCCATTAGTTAGCACTTCTCCTGCTGATCTGCTAGGAAATCTGTGAACAAGTTGGCAGAAAATGACCAATTCTGTTGCAATTCCATCACAGTTTTGCTGAAATCAAATTGTGGCTGCTAAATGTTTCCATTTTGACAATTCAGCCATTTTCTGCTCACACAAAACATTCCAAGTGATGAATTTTCCCGCTGTATCTTGCCAACGCTGTGAATTCTGTATTATTTGGAAGCTGTCTTTGGGGATTACACTGTTGTTTTAGCGTGCTGATTAGTTTAAAGTAACTAAAGTCCTTGTCAACAGGTGTTTGGCACTGCACATAGCTACTGCTAGCCATACGGATTGCTATAGCAGGAGATTTGTTTATTTTCTTATAGAGAATTAGAATCCATAATTAAGACAGAACACTGTGAATTACTTGAAGAGTGCTCTCAGGCTGAGGCAGACTATGTGTGTTTTACAGATACTCTGAGCTGTCTGATTTTGTGTCTTTAACTTAACTTACTTTAATGCTTTATGCTCCGTTCCTCTGGTGCTACCTGGAACAGGTTTTATTTTCTTTATTGCAACTGTCTCGCTGTAAGTGGAATTGGTGTAGCCAGCTACACGCCTGACAGTTAGCAATTTGTCCATGCAGATGTACATTACACATAAATGATTGATGATTGTGTATTTGTGGAGAACCTGTCAAGACGGATAAGTTGATTAAAGTGCAAGGCTCAGTTTGATTCATGACTTCCTTGTTTAGTGAACAATATAACTTTGCCTCGCTAACATTTAATCTGTAATTTCCCTATTCCTGAGTAATGTGTTTGTGGCCATTATTTGTAAAATATTGGTAGGCAATCCATCTATATAAAAACACAAATGCAGTGCGATACAAAGAGAAAGGGCCTGTTTAAGTGGGCATATGGATAGGCAAAAAACTTATACAGGTACATGGAAAAAAACACAAAAATACATTGTGTAGCAAAAGAGCACACGAGAAGATCATTTTGTAAAACAGCAGATGAGAACATTTTTCATATTGTGTATATTTTTGTACACAATTCAACATCTTAATTGTGATGTTTGACTTTTTTAGATATTTACATGACTGACAATTCATAAGGAAACAGGTAATTATAATATTAGATGGATTTACAGTTTTTAAAAAATCTGGAAACCTTATTTTCTTTTTTGGGGGAAGTTGTATATAATAATACAAAAATTAGGCTCAAGTACTCAGATTCTTAAATAATTAGTCAAGTATAGAAATCCCCAGAATTGAAATTTGCTTGACAATGTAACCATTTTTCCTCAGTATTTCAAGGTATTCTAATTATCACCATTTTATCCTGATGGAAAAACAAACCTTTCAAATCGTATATATTTCTTGAGATTCCTCTCTTATCTTGTTTCTCTTTTCCACATCTTACTTCTCCCCTAGAAGAATATCGATATTCTTCCTGAAGTTAAGGATATGCATGTATGTATGTATGGTAAGTAAAATGAAAGGTATTGCCTTTTTATAATTCTGTTAAGAGAACTCTAGCTCAGAAACAAGGCAGCAGTGGTAGGAAAGCCACAATAACCATCCCTGTTAAGCGCTCAGAAGGGACAGTAAATTCTCTTCACCTATCACGCTCCTCAGAAAGACTTGCAAAAACTCTTTGGCAGAGTACAGCAAATCAGGCCTGCTAACAAGTATGTATCTTAGCTTCTCTTTCTCATTAAATGGGAAAAGATTTCCTCAGGAAACAAAGAGCACAGAAATGCAAATAGGCAAAGCACTGAAAAACAAAGCTAATACTGTTGCCACAAACAAATAATGTCTTCAGTGACATTCTGTATGCTTTTGTGTGGGTTATATCAGACGTCTGTTATGGTTTCTTGCTCTGCTTTAGGTACAAATCTGACACTGTCCATAAATAAGGGGGGAAACAGACCTCAATTCTGACCTGGCTCTGCCATGCCCTGGATTTCTGATGTCCAGAAAGGAAACATTTTCAACTAGTAGAATAATCTTATATGGAGGATTTTAACAGACTAATTTTTTACAGTAATGCTGATTCTTACAAGTACCTGGTGTGTACTTTTTGCATTCCTGGAAAAACATTTCTGTTCAATTATGATTCAAATCCTTAATTTGGCAATATTCCCTAAACTTACAGAAAAAAAAATAAAAGTGAAGTACATCCCGTGCTACCTGCTAATTACAATTTTTTTTGCAGTTATATACTAAATAACAGAATTTTAGAACTCCAAATTCAACTTTAAAATACAATTTAAATACATTGTGAATTTTATGCATATACAATATAGATGCAATACGTTGTGCACAGCCACAGTCATGTTGATCTCCATCCTGTACCTGAGCAAAATAGACTAAAATACTTCAGCCTTCAATAGTTCTGCTGTATGCAATGCACCATTCCTGCATGTTAATACTCAGCTTTGACTGACTCTAAATTAATGGCATTTGGACAACAGCGGTGAAGATGATCAGGTTTAAAAACAACATAAAAATTAACTGGCAGAAAGTTCAGCCTGCTGTAAAACCCTTACGTGCCCCATAACGGCCAGTGTAAGCTGCTGTGGTCCTGCTGGCCTTCGAGTTACCTTGCACGTTCATTTATGGAGCATTTTGCAGCACAGTATTTTCGACAAGATTTCTCACTTTGCAGTTTTTCTTCTATAGCATCAGGAGCATCTGGCCAGGCATGGTGCGAGCCACCTGCAAGAGTTCTTGCTGGCTGATTATAAATACAGTAAGAAGTGAAATAGTAGGCACGGTTTAGTGAGAAGAAGATTCTTCTGAAAGCCCTTTGGACAGAGAGATAGTAGCAGCCTGGACTTTTTATGAGTTTTTATCTAGTTCATATCTATTCCTAACTAACTTACCCTTCAGAAACCTATAGGCAATTTAAGCTTTGCAAAGTCACTATTTCCTAAAAGGAATTTAATTTTTAAAACTTCATGGTTATTCAGTTACGCATGCAAGTTCATAAGCAATTTTTGAAACATACGGTTTATAGATTTATTTTTTTTTATATAGGTTTATATTTATTCCAGAAAGATGAAGGAGTAGTAGGCCTGATGTTTTCCAGCCTCAGGCAGATTTTGTTTCCTTTTAGCTATATGTTTCAGCATTCCTAGAAGAAATCTAATATAAATATGATTTTCTTCTAAAAGGCAACTTGAAAGTCTTTCCAATTGCTGGCAGATCTGTTACATTAAAGTTTACAGATATTTTGAAAATATAACAACTCTCTCTCTCCTTTTTCTTGACACCAACAGGCACCTGGCTTCATTTTCTAAATTGCAGATGCTTTCCCTTAAAGTGTCACCATGTAGGTGTGAGTGATAATATAACAGTGTTAGCACAGCACTGCTCCTAGGGAAGTTCACAACTACGTTCATTCTCAGCTAAATTCAACAACCTTTTCCATTTTTATTATATTTTAAAGTAATGCTGACCAGCATATAAGTGATCAAAGAATTAATGCATTAAAATATGCTAATTGCATCCACACTCATTCAGTATTTTTAATGTTTTTATTATTTTTGCTGAACTGGTAATATCTTAATTAACTGGGAACATTTACAAAATTCTCCTTGAGTGCAATTCACCCTAGCAGGAATTCCATTATTCACTTACTGCTCACTGCAGATGACACTCAACTAGCTGAGGCTTTACTTCCCACTAAAGACATCCAACCACACTGACTTACAGCCTTTAATAATAAATAAACTTCTACTTTTTCTATGTTTTTGACCACTTTATGGAAGTTTTTGCAGGTGTTATCATTTAATTTATATTAAATGGAAGTGTATTACCTTTTTGCCAATAGACCTACAGGCCTACCACCTGCTGCCGTAGAGGCTGATGACCCAGAATTAGGTATTTCCTTAGTGACAGTTACGTATTTAGGAGCACAATCTCTGTCTTCTGAAGAGGGATGTAACGAAAAGATAAAGAAAATATCTCCTAAGAGTGCACTTAAAATAGGGCTTCCACCAACCTGACTTGCCTTTAACTCACCAGCTCCCCTCTGCTTTATCCTCCAAATGAGCAATCCACGCTCAGCCCTTAAGCTCTCAGTTGTTCCGAATCAAATACTCATTCGGCCAAACTTTCTCACATTTCACCTTTTTGCCGTCATTTCCAGCTCCAGGAATTCCAGAGCTTAAAGAAAAATTAGCTTTATAACCTATTTAAATTGCCTCATGGTACTCTGAGAACCTGATTTTTTACTTACACAAATGTGCTCATTATTTATGACTTTGTTCATTAATGGCAATCCAATACAGCAAGCTTTTTAACTGCACTTTATGCCTGTACTATTGTATACGGCAAAACCACATGAATAGTAAGGGCTTACACTGTCAACATTTCTTATGGTGCAGAAGCTTCACTGCTCCCCTGCTAAAATACTATTTTTATAGCTCCTGTTTTTCCAACTGTATCTAAGCAGATCACTGTTCCAGTGCCCAAACCAGTTGCCTTTATTGGGCATCATGCTCAAATCCCCATCAGGCACCAACTGCAGTTAAGATTAAGTCTTAGCGAGCCTGGCTTTGGTACGTGTGGATCGGTGATGGAGCAAGAGGTAGCAACTTAGGAAAGGAGAGAAAGTGACACTGTAAATCCCTCCAAGTGCAGAAAGGCCCCAGAAAGGGACATAACATCTGAGTGTATGTCTGGAGTGTGGCAAAAATTGAATAACTAACTAGATTTTGGTTAATGAGGTTTCTTAAGCCATTCAGAGCATCCTCTCTTTGGGAAAGAGCGGGCAGTTGTCCCGATTTCCCTGCCCACCGACCCCCATCTCTGATCCTTGGAACAGCTCAACACAACAGAGGAAGTTCCCCCTTGCAGAGGGTGAAATACATTACACGGTGAAAGCCACGAGCCGGCGTAACACAGGGCCCCTTCCAACCCTGCCTCTGAGGGTTTATCATTGACTGCAGCAATCTGAGGCACTGATGGCATAAACTTATACAGTCCACTAGGAACATTTACTCTCCGGTCCAGCCTTAAATCTGTTGGCTGAATGTCACTCTTTCAGTTCATCAACACCCAACGCAATGATCAAACTCTGTTCATTGGGACCTTCTCCTTTCCTCAGTTGAGCAGTGTGGTTTAATAAATTGAAATGATTCAAGACATCCTGCTTATAAATGCTAATCTCCTTACCTTTTAATATTTTTAGTTTTGAAATTGAGCACAATTATTTAAATAAACCAATATTCACTTGGAGTCTCAGTTTTTCCAACCAGCTTAAACTATTCCTTATTTTTCAGTTTCCTTCTAGGTCACCAAACTTAGAAACTACCTAGAGCAGACTGTTTTGACAGCTGCCCTATTAAAATAAATGTTCTCTCCTAGCTTTTACAATAAAAATAAATAAACACTGAGACTCCAAGTAAGCTAAATGTAACCACCAAAATATCTCCTGGCCTTTGAGATGCTCCATAAGACCAATGATTAAAGAGATCTGATTAATGAGAGAATCAATTACTGTTGAATTTCCAGAATTCCCTTACTAATGGTTACCTATAGGGTTTGCTTAGGTAAACCTGAAATTAAAAATCAATATTACTGAGTGTCCACTGGAAGTAGATGAGAGTGACTCCAGCCAGAAGGGCCTGCTGTGCCCCAGGGCGTTCGGCCTCATGGATGGCCTGGCCTTGCCCCTTCCACTCAACACCGTCTGTCCTTCACGTGCCCTCTCCAAAGCTGCATTCTCTTTAGCTCACATCTCTCGTTGCTGCCATTTGTCTTGATCTGTGGGTTCTCTAGCAAGGAGCGCATCTCGTTGTCAACAGGCCCGCTCGGACCCGCTAACTGGGCACCTGGCAGTGCCAGTTCAGCATCCACATGCCAGAACGGGAGAGCAGGGTTCACCTCCCCGCCTCGTCTTCCTGCTTTACCCTTTCCAGGGCTGGAAGGGCTCATATCAATACCTGCATGTGCAAGGAGATAAACAGGAATACAATTGACTTCTCAGGAAAAAAAAAGGCTCTGATTTATCTCACTGTAACAAGCATATATGGCCTCTTTCATAAATCTGGGCCAATTCAGGCACAGTCACCAGCACAAGAAATGCTGGAGGCTTCAAGGGAGAATCCCGAGAGGAAATGTGTCTGCTTCAAAGGCAGCGGCAGAAAGGACCAGCAAACAGCTTGGAAGCTCTGGCATTTGGCTGTTCCTGCCTGAAGAGACAGAGTTGGAACCACCGAGGCCCAGAATCAGCCCAATTGGCAGCAAATGAGAGAGATGTGCCCAGCACCTCTCCCGCTGCTTGCCTCTATATGCTGTTATTCCAGTGCATTCCTCCCCCACGCATATGCAACTTATGTCCTAAAGGAGTTCCTTCTTTTACCCTAAAGGTAACAACAACAAAAAAATGCAATTGCAAATAGTGATATAGCAGAAGCTTGAACTGAATCTTTTAGAGCCATCAGTTTGTTTCTTTTTTTCTTCTTTTTTTCCTGCCATTAGCACTATCAATACCTGAAAATGAGACTTATTAAGCAAAAGCTTTAAGAGGATGTTTAAAAGCCTTGAAGTCTCTGGGCTGCTTCTGATGTTTTCATTTGGCACTTCGCTGTGCCACAGAAGCCCCCAGTGAAATGTGGGAGCTCATGGGTGCCAAAACCACGCTGTGTCAATGCACATCCTGACGAGAATCCTTGAAGAGAAAAGGTAGGGAAACCACAGGGGCCATGCTAATTGACTTGCAGTATAAACAAATAAGTCATTAAATAAGCAACTGAATGGGTTTTCTTGCATGAAGTTAATAGCCAAATACTCAAAAGGAATTAGATTTCAGTCATGGTTAACTCTTAAATCTATACACGCTGCTTATGTTCCAAACTAACATATGCTAGATAGGAATAATCATAGTAAATAAAAACATTTACTTACATGAAACAAAACCAAATGGAGCTCTTTGTCCAAACAAAGCCCATATTTCAGAATAAACAATGACAAGTGCTTATAGCTTAGATTTATGGGGCATTTATTTCAATGAAATGCACATTAAGCATCTATTACTATTTGCACTGCATTCCTCGCGTGCTAAATTAAGTGAAACGCAGCCTACCTGCGAGAACGAAGAGACACACAGAGAGCTAAGGAAGCTGTCTTCGCCGCAGCTCTCAGGTGCCCTGGGTATTCACCCTCCTCAGCAAACCCCACGCTGCGGAGTATTCCCCAGGGCACCGGCACCATCTAACCACTGCAAGCAGCATCTCACCTAACCTCTTCTTCATCCCAATCCCTCCTCTGAGTCTTCTCCATTCCCTAAAATGCCCAGACTCTCAATATCTGTAATTCTAATTGTATCCTCTTGAATTTCCATTGCTCTCAATATCTAAGGTTATCACATGTTGCTAAGACCTCTCTTTGGCACCATGCACTATGTACTTTTCTTCTCTAACTCTTGGTTTGCGGTGAGTTCTGCATTTTACTCGGCAATAGCTCCAGACTTATCCCATTATCCCCCAGCCAGTCTGGCCTCCCGCATCTGCAGAGGCTGCACGGGGAGGCTCAGCTTTCACTCTGCAGCCTCCGGGCTCGCTGCCACCTGTATCCTAGGAGGCAGGGGCTGCAGCCCAATTCTCAGCTCAATGCGGACCCTGAGGAATCCCTTCATAGGCTCCAAAACTGCTCCAAAACGTGAGCCTAAGCATGGGTGGCGGGACATGGAGATGTGCACTTCCTGCACGGGGCCTCAGAGACTGAAAAAATACTTTTCCATCTATATTAGAGAACTGATATTGGATCAAATATAAATAAAATATGTGAATATTAATGGTTCTCATCATTAATGCTTTACTGACATCTTGAAATTTAGTAATATTGAAGTATTGTAGAAATTCTACAAGTTTTTCCTGTATATTCACAATTTGAAAGATGAGCACCTCAGAACTGCAAAACAGACATGTACCAAAAAATCATTTTTCTTCACATTTCAATGCTCTTTATATTTCTAATCACTGTTTGTATTTTAAGTATCTCTAGATGTTAGCTTTTATATAAAGCTCATTGATTTTATGAATTATAAAAATTCAGTCTCTACCTGTAATGAATTCATTTAGCAATTCTGCTTTACTTGAACATATAGACTTTAATTGCAACAGCAGCAGGCTAGGATCATAAATTTAAAAAAATATTGAGCTGCTAAATTTTGAAGAATTAAAACAACACAAAGTATTTTAAGAATACTGATAAGGCTGTTGCTCAGCCACTTCACATGGATATTCTGTTTACGTAGCAGGTAACCCTCCACAGATGGAAGATAATTTTAAATTCATTCCAGTCAGTAGGGTGGAATAGGACTAAATCATGTTTTTTTCTTCAAAACTCAATGCAAATTCTTGAAATTTCAAAGGAAGAGTGAAAATGCAAAGCTGAAACTCCTTGTTACCTGGCCTATGTAATCTTGATACTAAAAAAAAAAAAATTAGTGCCTAGAGATTACTTTAAATAAAGGCAGTAGCCAAAAGCCGTAAAGTAACTAATACACAGGGAATACACACACACACACACACACACACACACACACACACACACACACACATATATATATATGTAGCATCTAAGCCCTAGGAGATTCCTCCCTGGCATGAAATTCAGCTGGGACAGGGAGGAAACACAATAGGAAACATTCTCCATGTAGAACAACCTGAGTCCAAGAATCCATATTTACAGCATGTTTTGTTTAGGGTTATTTTTCTGAGTGAAAGAGCATCTCAGCAATATACCTCAAAGGTCAAAAGCAACTGGGAAGATTCCTCAGCCCAAACCACACAGTAATGACAGAAAGCATAAAGACAACCATGTTTTGCAATCGATTTTAAAGGTCTGAGAAACATTCCTAAGCATTTAGTGCAGTTAATCGAGGTGATCCTCAAGGGCATGTTGTGGAGATAATCTCAGAAGACAGCTGGTTATTGCAAGATCTCATAGAGGTTCATTAGCCTACAGCCATTTTCCTTGGACTCAATGAATTCCTTTAAGAACATTTATTTAAGGAAAACGTGAATTTCTGATACACCTTTGCGAGCTTATCCACTGCCTCAATGCTTTTCAAGTATGATGTTCTTAAGCAATCGTTCTTTAATTTGACAGGCACAACCTTCCTTGCGTTTCTAGTAAACATTGTAATACACAGGCTTTCATATTCCTGTCAAAAAGCATTGCACAAAGCCTGAACAGGCCTTTTCCTTAATCTTTAATGCAAAAAAAGACTGAAAGATATGAATTCTATTTGTAAACATCTGTAACAGGACCAGCTCTGAAGCAAAAAAAAATGTCAACTTTAGTATGTCACTGATAAAAGTTCTCCTTTGAAATCCTCCAACAGCTCATTAACTTGCATGACATTATAAGCTGTATATGGCAAAGCACAAAAAATAAGGCTTTAAATTTGTTGGATTTATTAAAAATTTGGTTGTACTTAATGTCTGTAAGCTCTAGAAAAACTACTACAACGCTTTATTTTTTTTAACAGATTTTTAATTACTTCAGAACAGATCACATTACATAGAAATGCAGAGAAATTCTAATGAGTTACTTTTTGGTTGAGCTCTTCTTCTGTTACCTAGCC
>JAVCKT010014808.1:0-17559 GCA_032273925.1 Rhynchotus rufescens
GGTTGGGGATGGGTTGGGTTGGGATGGCATGGGATGGGATGCGGAGAGCCAGCTGCCCTCCATCTCACACCAGCCAGCGGCTTCTGCCTTTGTGCAGGGAAAGCGGAGGGGAGGAAAGCAAACCAGCAACACAAAGGGAAGGGAATGGATAGCAGCCCTGAAGCTGCATTCCCCGAGGCAGCGCTGCCAAGCCTCGGACCACAGAAATCGCGGACAGATGCACAGTCACATTCACCCCCAGTTATTTTCCTACGAAACGGCCCTGCCAGCACTAGGCCAGAGCTTTCTGCAGCTTCCACTGCACTTTGTAGAGCAAGATCTTAGTGTTGCTTTTAAAGGCTACAAAAATCCCCGTTTCCAAGCCAGATAGATGTCCAGGAATGCGCTGTGGTGCCCCGAGCCGCAGTGCGGGGTGGGAGGCAGGCTGCCCTTTCCAACAGGGAGCCCGTGTGGGGCCGGGGGCTCTCCCAGCAGCCGGACAGCTCCATCTGGACCCGGCACAAGGCCTGGGAACGGGCCGCCGAGGGAACTGATGGGGACCCTAAATTGCTCTGGCTCTTTCAGGGGCCCGAGGTGGCACCTTCTCCCGCCGCGCGGTCACTAAGCGCCTGCGAAACCCTCGCTCTGAGTGTTTTTGCTGGGAGCGATTCCCCCAATGACAGGGTTAAATGGCTTATAAAGAACAGCAGAGGCTCTGGAAGCAAAACCCAGACAAGCAGCCGCGAAGGGCAGCACTGAGCGCACCAGGTCGCGCCAGACCTGCAGCCAGCTGCTTCCTGCAAAGTGCACTTAACCCGGGAAGCATCCGAACCCCTTCGGATGAGCAGGAAAGGACACGGAGCGGCTCCCGCCTCGGTGGCTATGGCATTGCACACAGGTCATACCCAGTGGCGCAGCATCAAACCCCTTCAGGAACTGGGCTCACTCGCCGCTATTAAGGCATCCATCAGTGGATTTCATTTATTATTGGGTCAGCTACAACACTCGTGGCAGTGCGTTGTGTTTGTTTTTCCTGAGTGCCAATAAAAAGAAAAAAAGCTTTTTGATCAGAAAAATGGAAAGCGGGAGGGAGACAGAAGGAGGGAGAGAAAGAGAAAGGAAGAAACGAAAAACTGACCTGGTATAACCCGTGCAAGCGCTGAACCTCAGCGGTGTTATATAAAAAGCTCGACAGGCAGCAAAGCCAATTGCTAAGCAAACGCTTGACTGTGGCTACAACCAGCAGTGACCGAAACCTCTTTATGACAGAATTTTTGCTTCATGAAAACAAGCACAATGAAGCTCCCCTCCATGGAACCAGGTTTTCCATAGTCTCACCACTGAGGACATAGTACAGCAGATGCAGCTCCCCAGGAGCAAAACACAAACCCTTCCCTCTGCTTTTCTAGCATCCCAGTCCCACCGCACGCAAATCACTTCTGGTTCCGGAGCATTTTGCTCCAGGTATTTACAATGTTACGTTGCCATATTGCTTTGTAGGTGTTAAAAACCTTTGTCTGGTATTTCTTTACAGACTGCTTTTACATTTTCTCCCTCATTTATGGCCAAATAAACAACGCAGAAGCAACTGCCATTGGCACATGAGTGATCCCTCAGCAATTCTACTAACTAGGTCAACCTGCAAACAAGACGAAAATGGCTTGTGAGGTCAAAACTACCCTTAGGTTCTCTAAAGAAAACCCTCTCAGGTACAGGAAGACCATACAAGCACCACATCCTCATGCACTCAGGCAACGAGGTACCATCCACGTGGAAAAATTGCAGCTGTGTCCTAGGTGAAGGCCACCAAAAACTACAGGGCTGATGGAAACGACAGCAATACCCAGAGCCTGACTGCACTGCAGGCATGATCCGAAGCGATGCTCACGGGGAGAACACAAGCTCTAGTTGCATTACGAAGAAGGGACCTGCAATATGAATTGCTAATTATTTTATTTCTTTACGGTGAAAAGAAACCTGAACCCACACAGCTCAAATTATGTTTCTGAAAAAATATATTTAGCAGAGCTGTTTCAAAAAAGAAAGTGAAATTTTCCTTTTTCACAATTATTTTTGAAATTTTAGATCTGTGAGAATGCATTTATTATTTTTAAGCATAGGAAGTTCAAAGAAAGGAAACAATCTGCTTTAAAAATATGGGATTTCCTCCTCTGAATTAAGAGAATTAGTTTTCAAAATACTAACCAAAATCAATTAAATGAAATAATTAACTAAAATGTATTTATACAGTTCAGTTGCTAGGGAGAAAATCCCAGTGGAATAAAAAGATGAGATTTTTGACCACTTTGTTTCAATTGTTCCTTTTTTTTTTTTTTTTTTTTTTTTTTTTTTTTGCCAGCCTTAGAAAAGTAAGAAAATAAATCTGGATTTATTCATGGGTGTTTGTCAGACATTTTATCTATTTATCTATTACCAAGCTTGTGGGATGTTAATGAACTGCTCGCTTTGGCTATCCATCATTAGTTACTTATTCTTGGCTGGCCACAATATTATTAGGAACTAGCCTCATACCCTGGGTACTGGTATGAAGGCATGGGTATTGGTATGAATTCCACAGACATTCACAAACCAGAAACATCTTTATGGACAAAAAGCGTGGCAGAAATGTGGTTGAACAGAGCAGCTGTCCATAATTCAAATTAATATTTGCAAACACTCTCTTTGTCAGTTTTGGCTGTCTTTAGCTGTTTAGGGGGTGGTGAAGCCTGTTGAAAATTAAATGGCCTATGCGTTGCCAAACATCTCAGATGCTTTCGAAAGTCTTCACTCTGGGGTTTGTCCAGCTTGGAAAACTAATTAGGCCAACTATTATGGAATAGATACTTATCAATGTCTCCCTGGGAGGGTTCCACGCTGAAAGAGTATTTATCTGCTTCAGCTTCATCCACTTGGGAAACAAGCCAGTAAGTAATCCACAGAGAACAGTGGGGCAGGAGCACCCACCTTGGGAGCTGCTGCACTTCATGTCACTCTTCACCTAGACAAGTATGTGGCCTTCAGAGGAGGAAGAGGGAAGTCTGTCGCCATCAAAATCTCCCAGCTCTTGAGAAAAGTCATCAAGCTACATAGCAGCAAGAGCCTCTGTTTTCTTTCCTCCTTCTAGTGGGTGGGAAAAGCATAGCCTGAGAAAATAACAGTGTGAAGAGTGTGAACATTAAAATGTGATATTCCATATTTCAGTAGTGATTTAGACCGGTCTAGCAGAAGAAGGAAGGCCTCCTTTGTGATCTCTACATTATAGTGCTGCATTTTTTCCTTCACCGTTAGCTTTGATTTGGCAAAAATTCATTTGCAACTGGAATAGCAAAGCAACAAAATCTAACTACCATTTTTGCAGGGGCTTTTTGCTTTCTAATTCATAAGCAGAACAGGTTTTATAGGGACAAAAGAAAAGTATTATGTTAAGCCTGTTCCCAGGGCAGGAAAAGTCCTCTCCCATCCTCATTAGCATTGTACAAAATATTTCAGGCTTGCAAGTCCTATAGGATAGGCTTGACAGACACGACTGCAGACCCAAATTATTGGGAAATGACTGAAGCTTTCTGAACGTGGCCATCGGCGTGACTGCCAAAGAAAGCATCGACACCCTCAACTTAATTAACCAACATGTGATTTGCCGAAACACACAGCTTAAAAAGTCTAAATCCTGTTTTCAAAGGGTTTAGACATCATGAGGTGATTTAGGTATCTCAATGCATTTGAGGGTCTGGCCTTTAAAAACGCAACTTTCAATAGAGGTGAGCAGTTGATTCTAAATTTTGGATGGAGAGATTCCTGCTAGGCCAGCTACTGGGGTGACTGAAAGCGCCTGATAAACGTATTTCCCCCAGCATAACCCCCAGACATCCCCTAAGGCCACCTGGACAAAGTGAGGTAAAACAGCAATATCTTGCGTTAGGTAATAACAGTCCAGGTGGGGAAAGAGGAGATCCCAAGCTAGCAGCCGCATCGGAGAGCATGCTAACAAGACGGAGCAAAGCTTTTAGGAAGCAGGCAACTTCCTACATGTGTAAAAAGTAACTAAAATCCCAAATTCTTTCCTCATAAAAACATGAAAGGTCTTCTAAGACTGTAGGCTTATGGTCTAAGGCTTGCGTACAAAAGTCTCTCTAAAGAAAGAGGACATTTATGCAACACGGACACGTTATTGATTCAATTCTTCGGAGGGTCTCGGAGCCGAGAGGCTCCAGCCCTCCCTGGCTAGATCCTATTACAATTTCCTTGTGTTCGTTAGCGTCATTGTGGCAGCGCTTCGTTAGCGCTCTGCTGGAGGACTCGGTTTCGGGTGGAGCCAAGGCTCGCTCTGGAGCCAGCTCTTCTCAGAAAGGCTGTCACCACGGCTGGGCTCTCACACAGGGAGACCCGCTTCCGAGTGCCCATGGCACAGTTATCCCTCTCTCCTTGACGTGTCCCCAGGAAACGGAGCAGGGCAGAAGGCTCATGGCCCTTCTCCAGCTGTGACTCTTGAAAGCTCGAGATGGATGGAGGGATTGTCACGCTAACAGAGGAAAATCAACCCCTGAAACCATGATGTGAATGGAAGAACTGCAAAGCCAACGTCCTATCTAAGACAGAATGTGATTTATATCTTGGCAACAGCACAAAAAAAAAAAAAAAAAGGAGGACAGAAATAGAGAAGAAATCTATGCCCTCTTCAGGAACGATCTATTGCATTAATGGGGAGCAGGGATAGGTATAGATACTATACTGAAAGATTTAAGCCCAAATGCCAGGATTGTGAAGTCCACAAGAGCTGAGCTGCATTTTGCAACTTTGGGCAATAATAATCACACATCAAGTTTCAAGCCAAATAATTTGTCATTTGAGAGTCTTGGAACAATGGCTGGAGTGGGGTTATTTGGATTTAATGGGCACACAGTGACATCTATTTAATTAAGCATTAAAGATCTGACATGAATATTTGAAATCTCCCCCTCAGTTTTCCATTTGTTTTGACAAAATTAACAACTAGAGCTTTCTGGAAATGTTATCCTGAGCATAAGTGGCAAAATTTCATTTATTTTCTCCATTAAAATTTCCATTTCAATAACATATAAAAAAAAAAAAAAAAAAGCACTCACACACAGACACACATACACAAATACTTAATAAAGTAAAATATTTCATTTTGGATCAGTTCAGTAGTAATGGAAAATAACACACAGGTAAGTTTATCTACGATGACATATGGTCTGATGGAAATTGAAGCTCGAATTGCTTAAACTCTGTGTTTTATGGTGAGTTGAGCTCTCTGCCTGGACCACTCACGAGGCAGCACAGAAGGACTCCAGACTTGGGTCATTTGGAGCAATATGGGTTCTGCATCACAGTAACCTCTCACTGCCCCTGCTACCTGCCTCTACTGAAACGCACAGAAACCAAACTTTAAGACATGGTGGTACTCGTCGTATTTCCCTTACTATTTACAGGGTTTATTTACAACCAGATCAGCTGGAAGTTTCTTTTTTAAAAAAAATTGCAGTGGAAATACAGAATCTAAAAATCAGCTGAAGATCATACTGATGATCTTCAAAAGGAGAGATAGGCGCAGTCTGAGAAATGCTACTTGTGGTTTACTAAATATCATCATCACGGCCTTCAGAAAAAGGACAGGTACAATTTCCAAAATGTCAAAACATTTTTTTAAAGTATATTGCTAGCTGAACAGACTAGTGAGCTCATTTCTGCTTACCAATAAACTTTTATTTAGTTTTCTACTGTAAGACTAGATCATACAGGAAAAGTTCACCAAATAATACTGAAAAAAAAAGAGATGAACTCGCACAAGATTTTCATCGGTCATTGAAAAAAAAAACACTTTCTGTCAAACTACTGGAAATGAATTAACTTTGAATACCTGAATACATAAACATTTCTGTAAAAATGCTGCAGGATGAAAAAAAATATATTTATTGTGCCCTCCAGGGAAATGTACGTCGTCAGTTCCTTGTCACTAAATCACTTGCTAACAGTTATTGTGTGAGGTAAATTGCTGTTTAACCCAGATGAGTTTAAAGACCCTTGTGCCCAATGAAGTCTCCCATTCACATTGGAGGTTGCATCTGAGCTAGAGCTCCTTTTTAAAGACCTGGTGCTGAAAAGATCTGATATAATTTTATTATTTACTAGACAGGTGTCAGCAATAACCTCCAGTGATGTCAGCAGCCCGATGGGAACTTGCTCCGCGAGGACTATCGGGGCTGCCGCAGCCGGAGAAAGGTGCCATAGCCCCATGGAGCATTAATCACAATGACACACCATAAACAAATCAACTCCATCGTGACCAAGGGCCATTACCAAAGACACTGCATAATCCAACGGAGCTGACACTCCTGGGATCTGCTCCATGGGAGGGCCCTTTCTGCTCATGAGACCCACAGCATCCGCTGCCCACCCTGGGGGCTTACCCAGCTGGGCATCCCAAGCAACTGTGGGAGCTTCCCTCTCCAGGACAGGATGTCAGGGCTATGCCAGGGGAGCTGCAGGGTTCTGCTAGAGCAAATCTCTGCAACGCCCAAGAGCGTGGACAAGCTCTTGGGCATCCAAGCTTGGACATCCAAGCTCTTGAGGTTAAGAAGCCCAAGTGACATTTTAGGTTAAGAGTTACTTAAAGATCTCTCAGTGCTGTGGTGCTTCAGCAGCATGAATCAGACCAGGGCTGCCCTGGATAATGTCTCTGAGCCACTTCTCGAGCCACCTGAAGGCTCTCGGTGGTGCTGTGGCCACCCCTCCCAGGACAGTGCAAGGTAGAGAGCCAGACTGGGATGCTGCTCCAATCAGCAAGCACCAGAGGCTGAAATGGGCCCTCATGGCTCTCATCTGCCGCGCTTCATATCAGACATGAATGGTTCATGTGCCTTCCGGAGCTCTCTGCCTTCCAGCAGCCCAACAAATGGGTGGACACAACCGGACTGCAGGGACCACCTTCACAAAGCCCTGCTGGCCTCAAAGCTCCAGCCTCTGGGATGGGTGATTCATAGATGAAGCAGTGACAAGGTCAACCACAAGCAATCAGGCCATGAAACACGTGACTCCAGGAACATTCCAACCTTGTTGACAAACAATATTTGGCTTTAACAACGCTCTATCTTACCTATTTCACCCACAGTCCCTCATTCATGTCATGGATTTGCTAAAGAATTGGGCTACGTGTTGGTGTTCCCTCATCAGGAGGGACAACACGAGCCCAAGGGGCAGAGATGCTTACTTCTGGTTAACAGCTATGCTCAGGCCACATGCCAGATGAGGGTGCCCAGCTTGCATAGCTTATCGCTCTCCTAAGCTAAGCATAGTTGCTAACTATTTTTAGGAAATCTGTTTTTAGACAGAAATGGTGGCTTTTAGTTTTATGAAACATTCACATTAGAAAAAAAAAATCTACGACACAAAAAAGATTTTGGCAGAAAACTTTCACATTTTAGCTTCACACTGAAAATATTCCAGGTTAGATGTCCCCTGACTAAAAATGCGTAGGTTTTAATGGCAATCTTAAATTTTCCATGGAAAAAAAGGAATGTTTCCCAGATCTGTGGATATGCAATGAGCTATATTCCTCACTAGTGGAAATCTATTTATTTAACTATATAATTTCAGGCACTAGCTTAGCATTCACATGTCTGAAATTTTAAGAGGAGATTACTCATGGTCATCAGACTAGTAAAACTGCAAAGTCTACACAGGCATATGTGTAGATATAAAATCATCGTAATTTGTTTAGTTTAACTTGTAAATTAAAGGCAGTGTGAAGTAGTATTTGAATTTGCAGCAAACTTGCTACTTGTTATTAGATCTCTGTGCAGACATTCTGACTTGGCACAAGAAAACATCGGTAGTTTGTTTGAATACACTTTCCAAAATGTGCTATGTTAAATCACACACTTCTTCAGACCTGAAGAAGAGCTCATAAGCCTGGAAGTTTGTCTCTACTTTTTCCAGCTACATCAGTTGCTCTAATAAAAGATATTATTGAGGGTCTTTCCTTGCTGAAGTCACTCAAAGGCACTTTACCAATGTTGAACCAATTGATCTCATGGGGCTTTAAGTCCTATGAGATCCTGTCAATTTTTTGCATGTAACAATACATTTAAGCAGCAATTTCAGCACTTTCACTACCTTAAATAGGACATCTTCTGCTCCATAAGAACTAGCTTTCCAGGTTCAAGTCATGCTTTTTAGATTTTATCCCCTTTCAATTTTGTTGCTAGGTATTTAGCTCTTCCTTCCTTAATCGTTTTTTAATAAGACCCAGCTGACAAATGCTCAGTGAAGTGACCAAGCAGCACCTGAAAGAGATGGGATGTAACATTCATATAAAATGCCTTAGTATGATCATTGTTATTAAAAGGATAACCAAATGAATTCATAATGATGGGACACTCATTTCAAAGTGTTTCCATAGCTGTTACACATCAGGAAAAATAGGGAAGTTACCTCATTTTCTCCAATCCCAAATAACCTTATAAACTCACCAAAGAAATTAATTAGCCAATATTTCTTGAAAATTCATAACAAAGTTTCCATTTTTTCCGTCAGATAATTCCTTAGTGCATTCTGGTTTTTAACTTCCTTCAAGTCTGGATCATTTTGATGTGTGAACAGACATTTTGTTTTTCCATGGGTTATTTCCACAGGTTCAAATATCTTATGTAATTGACATTTTCCTGCTTACAAAAGCTGTCAAACTTAAAAGTAGCAGTTGATTGATAAAACATGGTTTTTGTCTGTAACTTGACTTCATTGTTGGGGCTTAATGCTCAAGCTCTGAATAACTCCTCTCTTCAAAGTGGCATGCATTCAGGTTCTTTTTACAGCATCTATGCTTTCAAACAATTATATAAATTAGAAAACAGCAATAACCGCTTTTTCTTTTTCTTTTTTTTTTTTTTTTTTCCTACAGGTAGATTACTCCAACAATTTGCTTCCACTTTCTAATGACTATTTTTAAATAAAAGAGTGTAACTTGACATTTAAAGAGTGACTTCCAAACTTGGTATAGTAATCTCTCACCATCATCATCATTTCCAATCTGAAGTGTAAATAAAGTAAACCAAGATACAGAGGACTGTATCTATACTATCCATAAATCAGGCTGTGTAAATAATTTTAACCGTAACAAAATGCCAATTACTATCAAAGGATGGCTTCTTCTAGCAGGTACAAATGCTCAGGAATGCAGTCCAGAGCCCTCCATGGGAGTCTTTCTGTTGGCTTTCGTGGGCTGCAGGTCTTGCTCTCAATAAACAAAGAAGCAAGTTCGTACCAGGCTGACAAGGCCACAGTGTTAGGGTGTTGGTGTTGTCCATGGTGGTGATGAGATGGCAACTGCCTTTCTCTCTCTGAGACCAAAACAGTCCTTCATGATGGGCAACTATCTACATTCCCCACTTGATGCAATTATTTTTGCTGTCAATGCTCAGTGGTGGCACAAGGGCACCTTGTGGTGGTTGTCCTCCACGGGCAGAGTACCAAGAGAGTAAAGGGCCACACTGCCCTTTGCACAATTTCTCCTACTGTGCCCCAGCTACCTACCAAAGAGGCAGAAGCTGGACACAGAAGGTGGGTGACACAACGTTTGGTAGAAATGCTGAATGCAGTTGAGGTGCAAAGGCTCTGCACACTCAGTTCTCCAACTGAGATCACCTTCCCTTAGCTCTTCCTCCTTGCACAAGCCCATCTTCTCAGAGCTTGCTCAAAGCTGCCCTGCTGCCTGCCTGTGCTTCAATTTTGCACCACTGCAACCAGTGCATTCTCAGGATTAAACTCAATGGTTCTGAACAGCGATGGATTAAAGCAAGCACCAAATATTTTTTTTGAGTTTGGACCCAGATACAGTAGTTTCACATGCCTTTGGCAGAAAAATGTTATTGCTTTCAGAAGCCGTTGTTTTTTCCAATGACATGACTTCCTGCAGGGGCGTTTAATTATTGTTGGTGTATCACCTAACTTAGCTATGTATTTCTTTGAAGTTTTTTTCTTTGTATCTGATAGTAAGAGGGTAGAAAATAAACATGACGGTGTTTATACTCTTCCCATTGCCCTGCACTGGCTTGGTGCAGCCTTCTCCTGGATTACACAAACACGGGTCTGATGGAAAAGGAGGTCCAAAACATGAAGGCAGGCAAAGCACATGTACCTGCCACCTCTCAGCTGGCAGGTGTCTTCTCATAAGCTGTATTAACTAGCAGATAAACGGAGATAACGCACATAAACCCCAGTGCAAGGCTGAGCCCTGAGGAGAGAAGATCTCTGAAGACCAAGGGCTGCACCCATGCACTAAATGACCATTCCCAGATGGCAAAGCACGGAACCGAAAGCATTGGAGTGTTGGAGTGGCCACGGAAGCTGCCTTGCTGGGTCAGGCATCATTTGCAAGCACTTGCACACCCAGTGACACCCCTGCCACCCGCGGAAAAGACTCAAGGGAAGCGTCCTCGTTCTCGGTGCTGCCAAGGCAGGCTGGACGGGCTCGGTGCTAGCCAGATGGCAGCAGAGTATGCACAACCTCCACAGAGCTGCTGAAATGCGTCCTGGCCCCAGGCTCCTGTTACTTTGATATTCCTAGTGGATTAGGTATCAAAGGCCGGGCGATGACACTTCGCTGCATTCAACTCGCACCGTCTCCGCTTTGAACACGATTCATGCCCTCCCCATCCACGTAAGAGTTAAGTTCCTCAGAAACTGTGCACTGAATTAGTCACCAGAAAGGTGTTTTCTTTTACAAAAAATAAAAAAAAAAACAACAAAAAGATGGCTTCTGACTGAAAGGCAGTGTGCCAACAGCCAGATAAAACATGTCAGACTATCTGCTGCAATGAACGTGTGCAACGAAGCTGCAAACTGGGCCACTCTTACCCGGGGAACAGACACACTGCACAGACCTTCAAGGATCATCACATCTTCTCCTCACCTATCAAAGGCACCAAGAGGCAGTCCTATGAGAACAGCTTCCAGCAGAGTCAGTTATTATTAATGGTTTCTTCATTAACAGGGCAATTTCAGCCCCATTCTGCCTCTCCCATTGAGGACGGAAGTTCTCATCTTTCAAAAGCAATCTGAGCAAGCCATATGAGATTTCGCCATTTGTGGCTTGGGAAAGTAGAGATGAAAGACTTCTAAGACCTTTTACTTGGAATTGTTTTCCACTCTGTGATGATTATGACATTACTCACCACATGTGCCATCCTCAAATCCCAGGAGACGGCGCAGAGGAGACCCGGGGGACTGTCTAACTCCTTCCTTAGTTTAGGGGGTTTCGGTTTCCATCTGGTTTTCACCAACACAGCTGAGGTGCCAAGCGAGAGCTTTTCAAACTGGATATTCAAGGTGGTATTTACACTGGGAACGTCTCAGGGAAGGGTCACAGCGCTGCTTTGAGGCCACGCGGAGCCACAGAGCTTTCCATCTCTGGAATAAATTGTCTCTTTTAAGGCTATTTTTGCAGGGCAGTGCTGCGCCATGGCAAGGAAATGCCTCTTCTTAAACGCAGGCTGCAGGTAGCCCCTGGCTCCCTCTGCCTCCTCGCTTGCTTGCGCTTGGTTTCAAATCCAAAGCCTCCTCACCATCCCATGGAGAATAAAATCCATGGAATGGGAGGGCAGGAGTCAACACTTGGTGCCGAAGCCTCGCAGCTCGCGTGTCCTGGTAGCGCACGGCATGGAAAACCCCCCCGGAATGCTGGTGCCCCAGACCCACGGCGATCCCTGAACCCACACAGATGTGCAGGGATGAGAGGGGAAATGAAGCCACCGAGGCCCTTTCCTGCCACGACAGGAGTGTACACACAAACCGGGTACTTCCTACAGGCAGCCCCACCCGCTGAAATTCTGAGAAAAAAGGGAAAAAAAAGCTCAGCTAATGAGAATTGCAGCACTGTTCGCACCACAGTAGTTAAGGTTGTATTCATTATAAATCCCTTTTTCAAGGTTTCTGTCATTCAGCCATAAAAATCATTCTGGGTTGAAATTTAGCATCCAAGCTTTCTGCCCAAGGACAATATTTTTGACAGAATTTGGAAACAATTGGTTTGGCAAAGTGCATCCGAAGTTTTAAGGAGAGCAAAAAAGAATAGTGGTTAGTGGTGTCAGATGCTATTATTTTATGCTCTTATAACTTAAAAACAACTAATTTAGGTTCTGTGGTTGTTATTACTCCATAATTTCCTCTGAAATATTTGGCTTGTTCCTAATAACAAACTCCTGCAAATTGCTAGCACTGCTCTAAATAGAAAAATAATAACGTTCCTGGGCCAAATCTTCAGCTGCTATAAATTTAGCTTAGTGTCATTGCTGCCTATTTACATCAGCTGAGGTGTTGGCCCCAGGTGTTCGGCAAAGCTCATTTCTGGTGTGCGCATGTGTCTGCTTGGCTCCAATCGCCCTTGGCTGGGCAGTTCCCAGGACTTTAGAAAGCAGCTTGGTTAGGTAATGTCTTCAGGATCTGACACAGCTGATCCTGCTCTCAAACCATTGCTGAACGCCTGTTGACTTCATGCACTGAAATCAGCACCTCCACCTAGAACGTGTAAGGTTTTCTTGGTGAGCGCTCTTGACTAGCAAGCTTGCCGGGCTGCATCCCAAACCCAGTTTAAGTGAGCCTGTCTCAGGGCAATGAATCACACAGGTGTTTAGCTTCTCCTGTTTTGCCTCTGGAGCTGCTACTAGTGGAGAAGCCGGTGTTTAATTCAACCTGAGTATACCTCATGAGCTGGACCCAGGTCCTTCCCAAGGCACAGGAACTGAAGGCGTTAATGTTCACAGGCTGATTCTTCATTGCTTTGGGGAAGTTGGGGATTTGCTCTTGTTTGAATTTGTACGGCATTTCTCAATCTTGAACACCCTGGGTGGGATCTGGATATTTTCAGAAGGGCTGATCACAGTAAGAACCCAACCCCCTTTTCCTTCCTTCCCCTTGCACTTACATAAATGCCTTTTTAAATTAAAAACTAGAATTTGGATGTTTTTTGAAATGGCTAGATAATTTTTTAATAAATGAGTAATTCTTCCCCCATTGGTACCAATCTGCAGAGTGAAACCCACACTCATTGTACCACGGTATAACACACATTTTTAGCTCAACATTGCTGCCTATTGCAAGATTTCTCTGGTTCCCCCTGCAAGTCACTCACTTTCCTGCCCCTTCTTCTTTGCTGATCTCTGCACAGCGACGCACACCCACACTAGCTGCAGGGTTTCCTTGCAGGCATCTACTGCTCAGGAACACTAAGGGTCAAGCTGGACAGAGCAACTGCCCCTGCTCCAGCACAAGTCCAGGCAGAGTCTCTCTGCAAAGCTCTCCAGTTTTGGAAAGATTTTGTCCTTCCATATGCACCAAATGGCACCACAGTCAAAACTCAGACCTCTCATTTCTTCCTTCACAGTCCCTTTGAGATGGTCTTTGTTGTTTGTGGTACGTTGCTACCTATGCTCATTTGTGTGTTTGTTCTGCATTTAGTAATTTATTAATCAAATTCGGCCAAAAATGGGGTCACAATTGTGGATATTAGCCAGAGATTGAGGAAATCACCCCAAATTAGAAAACTGAAGCTAACGGAAAGGAGGAATTTTGGCCTCTGACTTTAGACCAGAAGAAATGAGTCTGGTGTTGGTCACTTGGGACAAGCCTGTTCACCTGACAAGGGTAGTAAATTGCAGCATGTCAGATGTCAAGAGAACTTCCCAAATAGTGTTTAGAAAGTCTAGGGACTGTTTATGTTCAGGAGGGAGGAGGAGAATATATCCATCCCTCGTTGCAATGGGTTAAGCGGCTCTAACCTCTAAGATAAGCTACTTGTGCTAAAATGTCAACAATGGACCTAAATTATTTAAGATTTGGAGCAAAAGTGGCCTCAGCGGGCAGTTTTAAAAAAAAAGAAAAAAAAAGAGGAAGGAAAAAAATGAAAGATATCCATTCTCCCAAAAGGCTAGTATATCCGATACTGCCTTTTAGTCTGCACAAGCTTCTGCCTGGGTTACACATCCTTCTGCATGATACCCCTTGCAATTTCTGAAAAATCACAATTTGAAATTAGTCACAGGAAGAATTCCCTCCCCTGGTACACGTTAAGATTTCAGTAGTAAAACTAGAACCTTTCCGCTTTGACCCAACAGTTATAGCTTGTTCCTGTCAAGGTGGTTTTTAAATAGCACTTCAACTCTCAGTCGCAGCAAGCTACTATTTCAGAACTGCCTGGTTTCTTCCTAATCCCTGTAGCAAAAACAGGAGACTCCTAAAAATACAGAGGGAGGAAGAAGGGATGGAAAAGCTTGATTAATCTATTCCTTTCAGGATAATATTTGCAGATTCTTTATTTCCCTCTGCAATACCACCACATGTAATCATGAAAGTCAGGTTAAGCATCTCTGTCTATTTTGGTATAAGAGAATAGCAATTTGGAGTCTACAACAGCAGTAGAGAAAGACCTTGAATATATCATTTATCAGTAGTGTTTCCAGAAAGAAAGAAAGAAAAAGAAAAAAGAAAAATAAGAAAAAAAAAAAAAGGAAGCATTCCATGAAAAGATAATTTACTTGTCTTAATAATGTAAGCAGAAATTAAAGTGGAGAAATCCCTTCTGGCAGTATTTTTGACATTTACCTTCATTTTCATCATTGCTGACTGCACATATCTACTTTGAAAATGAACACTGCTTCCACTTCAAAAGGCCAAAAGAAAGAAAGAACACAGGAAGGGAGTGTGAGAGGGACCCTGTGATGTAGAAATTCATTGACTACAATATTTTCTGGGAGGTTTACCTGCTCTGAAGTTCAGACAGAAAGAGTACCTTTGAGAGCATTAGAGAAATGTTTATAGCACATTTGGTAGGAAAAGACGTCAGAGTTTTGGCTCAACTTACACACATTGAACTTTTACACAAATGTCTATTTGAGCAAGGAGAAGTGATGGGTCCAAAACAGCATGGTGTGTGTGTATAATATATATACACACACATATATATGTATTTATGACCTCTTCCTAGTCAGGATAATCAGAAACAGTTTATAAAAAGAGCTACAAGGGAGTGGTAACCTTTCACTTCTTAGGAAGGTGGGTCTTAAGTCCTATGGTACTATTACGGCTGCCATTAATGGCAGGATCTAGTTTCCTCTGCTACAAATAGATTTCTTTGCTGCTGGGCACTGTATAAAAATAGAAAATAAGAGGATCTCTGCCTCAAGTAACTTACTGTATCTACAACTAAAATGGATCCGGGGTCAGGAGGTCCCTGCTTGCACTGGGAGGAGAACCCAAGAGCAGGGAGGTCGACAGCGGAGGGTCGAGCACTTGAGCTTCTGTCCTTCGTCCTCGCTAGGAAAAACAACTCCAAAGAGTTGACAAAAGCTGCACAGGAAGCTGATGGCAGGAATGGGAATGCAGCCCAGGCCTCCTGGCTCCTAAGTGCTGCAGAAACCACCTTCCTTCCAGAGAAGGAGAAAACAGAGTGAGCTGAATAAGAAACCCACTATTACAACCTCCAAAGTGCATGAAGCATTTTTCAGGACAGTTTCTCCTTAGAGGTAGATCAATCCAGCCCCACTACAGCCTGGGAAGGCTGTGCCCAAATAACAAACCTGGGAACATCCTGAGGGCCTTCCCCACGCACTGAGGTGCTCCATCGCAGCAAACCACAGGGAGATGTGAAGGGCTGGCACTGCTGAACACCCAGGCCTGCTGCCAAACAAGGGGGTTAAGCACACACAGGTGAAAATCATATGACTATTAGGTGGACACGCTCACTAGTGACAGCAAGTGCTGTCAAGCACCAGTAAGGCACTGAGGGTACCTGCTACATCTAAGGAGAGAGCTGTCTGACTAAACAACTTTTTGCGCAGAAAAATAGCGTGTAGCCAAACCTGATTCTCTTGTCTAATGAGGACTTAGTTAATTATTCTAGGGAAAATGCCTGAAAGGGACTGGGATAAAACAGACTCTGGGTCAAGTATAACTACACACAGCACAAGTTACCTTTTAATTCTGGTAGAAATGAAAATGTGGTGGCTAATTGCTATAAAATGGGTTACCTCCACTTCTTTCTGAGCCTTTCACTGCTCTGGGAGGTTTAGTGCCTGATCTCTTGTCTAATTTCACACTGCAAAACTGGCTGAATGATGATATTTTCCATTAAACCTATGCTATCTGCATGTTTTTCAGTTAACAGATTTGCAGTCATTTCCAATATTCTTTCGAATGAGAGAGTTCTAGGCACTGTTTCCACCATACACTTTTAACCTTCTTTATGAATACAATTCAAAAAGAGGGGAGAATATCTGCAAGACATACTCAATATACTAAACTACTTTACTAATACCAAACACCTTATGGAAAGGTGTTTGGCATGGGGAGTCTGTTATACACCCGAGTTAGATAAAACTATGCTGTTTGCTATATCTATATGTGTATTTATGTATTTATTTTTTGGAAGATGAAAGGTTTTCACAGGCCTGTGTGGGCACTCAGCCACTTAGGGTGAGTGAGTTGAAGTAAACTAATCTACTGAAGCTATAATGAAGTATACATTCTTGACAAAACTATGCATTCAAAGATCCTTGGCTAGGCACTGAAGGATGAGATTGACTTGCTGGTTGCATTGACCTTTATGTTTTGTTGGTCTGCACAATCTGTATTTTCAAACCTTTCTGTACAACCATGAGAAACAGAAACACAAACAGAGAAGCAGCATCAAACGGGTTTGTTCACCAGCAGGGTCTACAGAGGATTTCAGATGCAGAGCTTGCCTTCTACCCACAGCCCTGTCTAGCTCTAAGATGATTTGGGGACAGCTTATCCCGAGGTGGAGAGGAGCAGGTGCCCGAGAGGCTGCTCCGTGCTGCCCCAAACCCATGCGGGTCCAAACCTAGGAGCCTTCCCACTTTCCACACAGGGATGCAGGGATTGCTGGGATCCAAATCCGTGGGACAGCGGGCAGCCCAGCACTGCTCTGCTCCCCGGTGGGAAGGATGGAGGGAAACCCCACAGCCTCCTCCTTGGGGCTTTCGCTCAGGAAGGGGCAACCTGGCCTGACATGGTTGCATGGTTGTGCAATCCCCTGCACAGAAGCCCTCTATGTGAAGCCAATGAACCACTAGCTGTTTGAAACCTAAAACAAAATATAGCAGAGTTTTGATTGTGGTTTGAAAAGAAAACGAAAGGAGCCCGTCGGAAAGAACGCCTATCTTGCCTAGTAAGATCCCTGTGAGTGTTAGGGATTAACACACTGCTTGTGATTTCTGCTGAATACTACCAGCTTTGTTACTCTGCTTGCAAACAGCCCAAGAAGCTTTGTAGTTTCACCGTGTGATTTTAAACCTTAGGACCTCCATGTGCTCTCGAGAAATAAAAGGCTGGTGTAAACTGACCTATCTGACTTGGCTTCAAAGTGTTTGACCATATACCAAAGGGAATGACATGAGGAAAGGGATAATTTTGATAATTTTACTACTATCCTGTAGGGTGCTCCACACCTTCCCCATAGTGCTCAGTGGCTTCACGTTACCTGAAGAACTTCTTCCAAACCTTTATTTCTTGTATTCACTCCCACTTCCAACCCTTACTTATGATTTCTAG